>CAXAJV010000674.1:2865400-3102319 GCA_963969225.1 Xylocopa violacea
CTAAGGCAACCTAACATCTCGGGTGTAATATTTTACAACATTCCTTGCGTGTCGGCACCTACTTCTCAGTGGGAACATTACATACGTATATAACGTTATATATCCTATCCTAGAGCAACCTAACATCTCGGACGTTATATGCTACAACATTCGTGGCGTGTCGGCCCCTACTTCTTGGTGGGAACATTATGTACGTATATAACGTTATATGTCCTATCCTAAGGTAACCTAATATCCCGGATGTAATATTTTACAGCATTCCTTGCGCGTCGGCACCTACTTCTCGGTGGGAACATTATGTACGTATATAACGTTATATGTCCTATCCTAAGGTAACCTAACATCCCGGATGTAATATTTTACAGCATTCCTTGCGCGTCGGCACCTACTTTTTGGTGGTAACATTATATACGTCTATAACGTTATATGTCCTATCCTAGGGCAACCTAACATCTCGGATGTAATATTTTACAACATTCCTTGCGTGTCGGCCCCTACTTCTCGGTGGGAACATTATGTACGGCTATAACGTTATATGTCCTAACCTAAGGCAACCTAACACCTCGGATGTAATATTTTACAACATTCCTTGCGTGTCGGCCCCTTCTTCTTGGTGGGAAAATTATGTACGTATATAACGTTCTATGTCCTAACCTAAGCAAACCTATCATCTCGGATGTAATATTTTACAACATTCCTTGCGTGTCGGCGCCTACTTATCCGTTGGAACATTATATACTTCTATAACGTTATATATCCTAACCGAAGGCAACATAACATCTCGGACGCGATATTTTACAACATTCGTGGCGTGTCGGCCTCTACTTCTCGGTGGGAACATTATGTGCAGCTATAACGTTATATATCCTAACCTAAGGCAACCAAACATCTCGGATGTAATATTTTACAACATTCCTTGCGTGTCGGCCTCTACTTCTCGGTGGGAACATTATGTGCAGCTATAACGTTATATATCCTAACCTAAGGCAACCTAACATCTCGGATGTAATATTTTACAACATTCCTTGCGTGTCGGCCCCTACTTCTCGGTGGGAACATTATGTGCAGCTATAACGTTATATATCCTAACCTAAGGCAACCTAACATCTCGGATGTAATATTTTCCAACATTCCTTGCGTGTCGGCCCCTACTTCTTTGTGGGAACATTATGTACGTATGTAACGTTATATGTCCTAACCTAAGCAAACCCAACATCTCGGATGTAATATTTCTCAACATTCGTGGCGTGTCGGCCTCTACTTCTCGGTGGGAACATTATGTACTTATATAACGTTATATGTCCTAACCTAAGCAAACCTAACATCTCGGATGTAATATTTCACAACGTTCGTGGCGTGCCGGCCTCTACTTCACGGTGGGAACATTATGTACGTCTATAAGGTTATGTGCCCTAACCTAAGGCACCTAACACCTCGTATGTAATATTTTACAACATTCATGGCGTGTAGGCCTCTACTTCTCGGTGGGAACATTATGTACGTCTATAACGTTATATATCCTAACGTAAGGCAACCTAATATCTCGGGTGTAATATTTTCCAACATTCCTTGCGTGTCGGCACCTACTTCTCGGTGGGAACATTATGTACGGCTGTAACGTTATATGTCCTAACCTAAGGCAACCTAACATCTCGGACACAATATTTAACAACATTCGTTACGTGTCGACCCTTACTCCTGGGTAGGAACATTATGTACGTCTATAACGTTATATATCCTAACCTAAGGCAACCTAACATCTCGGATATAATATTTTACAACATTCCTTGCGTGTCGGCCCCTTCTTCTTGGTGGGAAAATTATGTACGTATATAACGTTATATGTCCTAATCTAAGCAAACCTATCATCTCGGATGTAATATTTCACAACATTCGTGGCGTGTCGGCCTCTACTTCTCGGTGTGAACATTATGTACGTCCATAACGTTATGTGCCCTAACCTAAGGGAACCTAACACCTCGTATGTAATATTTTACAACATTCGTGTCGTGTAGGCCTCTACTTCTCGGTGGGAACATTATGCACGTCTATAACGTTATATGTCCTAACCTAAGGCAACCTAACACCTCGTATGTAATATTTTACAACATTCGTGGCGTGTCGGCACCTACTTTTCGGTGGTAACATTATATACGTCTATAACGTTATATGTCCTATCCTAGGGCAACCTACCGTCTCGGATGTAATATTTTACAACATTCCTTGCGTGTCGGCCCCTACTTCTCGGTGGGAACATTATGTGCAGCTATAACGTAATATGTCGTAACCTAAGGCAGCCTAACATCTCGGATGTAATATTTTACAACATTCCTTGCGGGTCGGCGCACACTGCTCCGTGGGAATATTATATACGTCTATAACCTTATACATCCTAACCTAAGGCAACCTAACATCTCGGATGTAATATTTTACAACATTCCTTGCGTGTCGGCGCCTACTTATCCGTGGGAACATTATATACTTCTCTAACGTTATATATCCTAACCGAAGGCAACATAACATCTCGGACGTGATATTTTAAAACATTCGTGGCGTGTCGGCCTCTACTTCTCGGTGGGAACATTATGTGCAGCTATAACGTTATATATCCTAACCTAAGGCAACCTAACATCTCGGATGTAATATTTTACAACATTCCTTGCGTGTCGGCCCCTACTTCTTTGTGGGAACATTATGTACGTATGTAACGTTATATGTCCTAACCTAAGCAAACCTAACATCTCGGATGTAATATTTCTCAACATTCGTGGCGTGTCGGCCTCTACTTCTCGGTGGGAACATTATGTACGTATATAACGTTATATGTCCTAACCTAAGCAAACCTAACATCTCGGATGTAATATTTCACAACGTTCGTGGCGTGCCGGCATCTACTTCACGGTGGGAACATTATGTACGTCTATAAGGTTATGTGCCCTAACCTAAGGCACCTAACACCTCGTATGTAATATTTTACAACATTCGTGGCGTGTAGGCCTCTACTTCTCGGTGGGAACATTATGTACGTCTATAACGTTATATATCCTAACGTAAGGCAACCTAACATCTCGGATGTAATATTTTCAAACATTCCTTGCGTGTCGGCACCTACTTCTCGGTGGGAACATTATGTATGGCTGTAACGTTATATGTCCTAACCTAAGGCAACCTAACATCTCGGACACAATATTTAACAACATTCGTTACGTGTCGACCCTTACTCCTGGGTAGGAACATTATGTACGTCTATAACGTTATATATCCTAACCTAAGGCAACCTAACATCTCGGATGTAATATTTTACAACATTCCTTGCGTGTCGGCCCCTTCTTCTTGGTGGGAAAATTATGTACGTATATAACGTTCTATGTCCTAACCTAAGCAAACCTATCATCTCGGATGTAATATTTCACAACATTCGTGGCGTGTCGGCCTCTACTTCTCGGTGTGAACATTATGTACGTCTATAACGTTATGTGCCCTAACCTAAGGCAACCTAACACCTCGTATGTAATATTTTACAACATTCGTGGCGTGTAGGCCTCTACTTCTCGGTGGGAACATTATGTACGGCTATAACGTTATATGTCCTAACCTAAGGCAACCTAACACCTCGGATGTAATATTTTACAACATTCCTTGCGTGTCGGCGCATACTGCTCCGTGGGAACATTATATACGTCTATAACCTTATATATCCTAACCTAAGGCAACCTAACATCTCGGATGTAATATTTTACAACATTCCTTGCGTGTCGGCGCCTACTTATACGTGGGAACATTATATACCTCTATAACGTTATATATCCTAACCGAAGGCAACATAACATCTCGGATGTAATATTTTACAACATTCCTTGCGTGTCGGGGCCTACTTATCCGTGGGAACATTATATACTTCTATAACGTTATATATACTAACCTAAGGCAACCTAACATCTCGGATGTAATATTTTACAACATTATTTGCGTCTCGGCGCCTACTTATCCGTGGGAACATTATACACTTCTATAACGTTATATATCCTAACCGAAGGCAACATAACATCTCGGACGTGATATTTCACAGCATTCGTGGCGTGTCGGCCTCTACTTCTCGGTGGGAACATTATGTGCAGCTATAACGTTATATATCCTAACCTAAGGCAACCTAACATCTCGGATGTAATATTTTACAACATTCCTTGCGTGTCGGCCTCTACTTCTCGGTGGGAACATTATGTGCAGCTATAACGTTATATATCCTAACCTAAGGCAACCTAACATCTCGGATGTAATATTTTACAACATTCCTTGCGTGTCGGCCCCTACTTCTTTGTGGGAACATTATGTACGTATGTAACGTTATATGTCCTAACCTAAGCAAACCTAACATCTCGGATGTAATATTTCTCAACATTCGTGGCGTGTCGGCCTCTACTTCTCGGTGGGAACATTATGTACGTATATAACGTTATATGTCCTAACCTAAGCAAACCTAACATCTCGGATGTAATATTTCACAACGTTCGTGGCGTGCCGGCATCTACTTCACGGTGGGAACATTATGTACGTCTATAAGGTTATGTGCCCTAACCTAAGGCACCTAACACCTCGTATGTAATATTTTACAACATTCGTGGCGTGTAGGCCTCTACTTCTCGGTGGGAACATTATGTACGTCTATAACGTTATATATCCCAACGTAAGGCAACCTAACATCTCGGATGTAATATTTTCCAACATTCCTTGCGTGTCGGCACCTACTTCTCGGTGGGAACATTATGTACGTCTATAAAGTTATGTGCCCAAACCTAAGGCAACCTAACACCTCGTATGTAATATTTTACAACATTCGTGGCGTGTAGGCCTCTACTTCTCGGTGGGAACATTATGTACGGCTATAACGTTATATGTCCTAACCTAAGGCACCCTAACATCTCGGATGTAATATTTTACAACATTCCTTGCGTGTCGGCCCCTACTTCTTTGTGGGAACATTATGTACGTATGTAACGTTATATGTCCTAACCTAAGCAAACCTAACATCTCGGATGTAATATTTTACAACATTCCTTGCGTGTCGGCCCCTTCTTCTTGGTGGGAAAATTATGTACGTATATAACGTTCTATGTCCTAACCTAAGCAAACCTATCATCTCGGATGTAATATTTCACAACATTCGTGGCGTGTCGGCCTCTACTTCTCGGAGTGAACATTATGTACGTCTATAACGTTATGTGCCCTAACCTAAGGCAACCTAACACCTCGTATGTAATATTTTACAACATTCGTGGCGTGTAGGCCTCTACTTCTCGGTGGGAACATTATGTACGGCTATAACGTTATATGTCCTAACCTAAGGCAACCTAACACCTCGGATGTAATATTTTACAACATTCCTTGCGTGTCGGCGCATACTGCTCCGTGGGAATATTATATACGTCTATAACCTTATATATCCTAACCTAAGGCAACCTAACATCTCGGATGTAATATTTTACAACATTCCTTGCGTGTCGGCGCCTACTTATACGTGGGAACATTATATACCTCTATAACGTTATATATCCTAACCGAAGGCAACATAACATCTCGGACGTGATATTTTACAACATTCGTGGCGTGTCGGCCTCTACTTCTCGGTGGGAACATTATGTGCAGCTATAACGTTATATATCCTAACCTAAGGCAACCTAACATCTCGGATGTAATATTTTCCAACATTCCTTGCGTGTCGGCACCTACTTCTCGGTGGGAACATTACATACGTCTATAACGTTATATATCCTATCCTGGAGCAACCTAACATCTCGGACGTTATATGCTACACCATTCGTGGCGTGTCGGCCCCTACTTCTTGGTGGGAACATTATGTACGTATATAACGTTATATGTCCTATCCTAAGGTAACCTAACATCCCGGATGTAATATTTTACAGCATTCCTTGCGCTTCGGCACCTACTTTTCGGTGGTAACATTATATACGTCTATAACGTTATATGTCCTATCCTAGGGCCACCTAACATCTCGGATGTAATATTTTACAACATTCCTTGCGTGTCGGCCCCTACTTCTCGGTGGGAACATTATGTACGGCTATAACGTTATATGTCCTATCCTAGGGCAACCTAACATCTCGGATGTAATATTTTACAACATTCCTTGCGTGTCGGCCCCTACTTCTCGGTGGGAACATTATGTGCAGCTATATCGTTATATATCCTAATCTAAGGCAACCTAACATCTCGGATGTAATATTTTACAACATTCCTTGCGTGTCGGGGCCTACTTATCCGTGGGAACATTATATACTTCTATAACGTTATATATACTAACCTAAGGCAACCTAACATCTCGGATGTAATATTTTACAACATTACTTGCGTCTCGGCGCCTACTTATCCGTGGGAACATTATACACTTCTATAACGTTATATATCCTAACCGAAGGCAACATAACATCTCGGACGTGATATTTCACAGCATTCGTGGCGTGTCGGCCTCTACTTCTCGGTGGGAACATTATGTGCAGCTATAACGTTATATATCCTAACCTAAGGCAACCTAACATCTCGGATGTAATATTTTACAACATTCCTTGCGTGTCGGCCTCTACTTCTCGGTGGGAACATTATGTGCAGCTATAACGTTATATATCCTAACCTAAGGCAACCTAACATCTCGGATGTAATATTTTACAACATTCCTTGCGTGTCGGCCCCTACTTCTTTGTGGGAACATTATGTACGTATGTAACGTTATATGTCCTAACCTAAGCAAACCTAACATCTCGGATGTAATATTTCTCAACATTCGTGGCGTGTCGGCCTCTACTTCTCGGTGGGAACATTATGTACGTATATAACGTTATATGTCCTAACCTAAGCAAACCTAACATCTCGGATGTAATATTTCACAACGTTCGTGGCGTGCCGGCATCTACTTCACGGTGGGAACATTATGTACGTCTATAAGGTTATGTGCCCTAACCTAAGGCACCTAACACCTCGTATGTAATATTTTACAACATTCGTGGCGTGTAGGCCTCTACTTCTCGGTGGGAACATTATGTACGTCTATAACGTTATATATCCTAACGTAAGGCAACCTAACATCTCGGATGTAATATTTTCCAACATTCCTTGCGTGTCGGCACCTACTTCTCGGTGGGAACATTATGTACGGCTGTAACGTTATATGTCCTAACCTAAGGCAACCTAACATCTCGGACACAATATTTAACAACATTCGTTACGTGTCGACCCTTACTCCTGGGTAGGAACATTATGTACGTCTATAACGTTATATATCCTAACCTAAGGCAACCTAACATCTCGGATGTAATATTTTACAACATTCCTTGCGTGTCGGCCCCTCCTTCTTGGTGGGAAAATTATGTACGTATATAACGTTCTATGTCCTAACCTAAGCAAACCTATCATCTCGGATGTAATATTTCACAACATTCGTGGCGTGTCGGCCTCTACTTCTCGGAGTGAACATTATGTACGTCTATAACGTTATGTGCCCTAACCTAAGGCAACCTAACACCTCGTATGTAATATTTTACAACATTCGTGGCGTGTAGGCCTCTACTTCTCGGTGGGAACATTATGTACGGCTATAACGTTATATGTCCTAACCTAAGGCAACCTAACACCTCGGATGTAATATTTTACAACATTCCTTGCGTGTCGGCGCATACTGCTCCGTGGGAATATTATATACGTCTATAACCTTATATATCCTAACCTAAGGCAACCTAACATCTCGGATGTAATATTTTACAACATTCCTTGCGTGTCGGCGCCTACTTATACGTGGGAACATTATATACCTCTATAACGTTATATATCCTAACCGAAGGCAACATAACATCTCGGACGTGATATTTTACAACATTCGTGGCGTGTCGGCCTCTACTTCTCGGTGGGAACATTATGTGCAGCTATAACGTTATATATCCTAACCTAAGGCAACCTAACATCTCGGATGTAATATTTTCCAACATTCCTTGCGTGTCGGCACCTACTTCTCGGTGGGAACATTACATACGTCTATAACGTTATATATCCTATCCTGGAGCAACCTAACATCTCGGACGTTATATGCTACACCATTCGTGGCGTGTCGGCCCCTACTTCTTGGTGGGAACATTATGTACGTATATAACGTTATATGTCCTATCCTAAGGTAACCTAACATCCCGGATGTAATATTTTACAGCATTCCTTGCGCTTCGGCACCTACTTTTCGGTGGTAACATTATATACGTCTATAACGTTATATGTCCTATCCTAGGGCCACCTAACATCTCGGATGTAATATTTTACAACATTCCTTGCGTGTCGGCCCCTACTTCTCGGTGGGAACATTATGTACGGCTATAACGTTATATGTCCTATCCTAGGGCAACCTAACATCTCGGATGTAATATTTTACAACATTCCTTGCGTGTCGGCCCCTACTTCTCGGTGGGAACATTATGTGCAGCTATATCGATATATATCCTAACCTAAGGCAACCTAACATCTCGGATGTAATATTTTACAACATTCCTTGCGTGTCGGGGCCTACTTATCCGTGGGAACATTATATACTTCTATAACGTTATATATACTAACCTAAGGCAACCTAACATCTCGGATGTAATATTTTACAACATTACTTGCGTCTCGGCGCCTACTTATCCGTGGGAACATTATACACTTCTATAACGTTATATATCCTAACCGAAGGCAACATAACATCTCGGACGTGATATTTCACAACATTCGTGGCGTGTCGGCCTCTACTTCTCGGTGGGAACATTATGTGCAGCTATAACGTTATATATCCTAACCTAAGGCAACCTAACATCTCGGATGTAATATTATACAACATTCCTTGCGTGTCGGCCTCTACTTCTCGGTGGGAACATTATGTGCAGCTATAACGTTATATATCCTAACCTAAGGCAACCTAACATCTCGGATGTAATATTTTACAACATTCCTTGCGTGTCGGCCCCTACTTCTTTGTGGGAACATTATGTACGTATGTAACGTTATATGTCCTAACCTAAGCAAACCTAACATCTCGGATGTAATATTTCTCAACATTCGTGGCGTGTCGGCCTCTACTTCTCGGTGGGAACATTATGTACGTATATAACGTTATATGTCCTAACCTAAGCAAACCTAACATCTCGGATGTAATATTTCACAACGTTCGTGGCGTGCCGGCATCTACTTCACGGTGGGAACATTATGTACGTCTATAAGGTTATGTGCCCTAACCTAAGGCACCTAACACCTCGTATGTAATATTTTACAACATTCGTGGCGTGTAGGCCTCTACTTCTCGGTGGGAACATTATGTACGTCTATAACGTTATATATCCTAACGTAAGGCAACCTAACATCTCGGATGTAATATTTTCCAACATTCCTTGCGTGTCGGCACCTACTTCTCGGTGGGAACATTATGTACGTCTATAAAGTTATGTGCCCAAACCTAAGGCAACCTAACACCTCGTATGTAATATTTTACAACATTCGTGGCGTGTAGGCCTCTACTTCTCGGTGGGAACATTATGTACGGCTATAACGTTATATGTCCTAACCTAAGGCACCCTTACATCTCGGATGTAATATTTTACAACATTCCTTGCGTGTCGGCCCCTACTTCTTTGTGGGAACATTATGTACGTATGTAACGTTATATGTCCTAACCTAAGCAAACCTAACATCTCGGATGTAATATTTCTCAACATTCGTGGCGTGTCGGCCTCTACTTCTCGGTGGGAACATTATGTACGTATATAACGTTATATGTCCTAACCTAAGCAAACCTCTCATCTCGGATGTAATATTTCACAACGTTCGTGGCGTGCCGGCATCTACTTCACGGTGGGAACATTATGTACGTCTATAAGGTTATGTGCCCTAACCTAAGGCACCTAACACCTCGTATGTAATATTTTACAACATTCGTGGCGTGTAGGCCTCTACTTCTCGGTGGGAACATTATGTACGTCTATAACGTTATATATCCTAACGTAAGGCAACCTAACATCTCGGATGTAATATTTTCCAACATTCCTTGCGTGTCGGCACCTACTTCTCGGTGGGAACATTATGTACGGCTGTAACGTTATATGTCCTAACCTAAGGCAACCTAACATCTCGGACACAATATTTAACAACATTCGTTACGTGTCGACCCTTACTCCTGGGTAGGAACATTATGTACGTCTATAACGTTATATATCCTAACCTAAGGCAACCTAACATCTCGGATGTAATATTTTACAACATTCCTTGCGTGTCGGCCCCTTCTTCTTGGTGGGAAAATTATGTACGTATATAACGTTCTATGTCCTAACCTAAGCAAACCTATCATCTCGGATGTAATATTTCACAACATTCGTGGCGTGTCGGCCTCTACTTCTCGGAGTGAACATTATGTACGTCTATAACGTTATGTGCCCTAACCTAAGGCAACCTAACACCTCGTATGTAATATTTTACAACATTCGTGGCGTGTAGGCCTCTACTTCTCGGTGGGAACATTATGTACGGCTATAACGTTATATGTCCTAACCTAAGGCAACCTAACACCTCGGATGTAATATTTTACAACATTCCTTGCGTGTCGGCGCATACTGCTCCGTGGGAATATTATATACGTCTATAACCTTATATATCCTAACCTAAGGCAACCTAACATCTCGGATGTAATATTTTACAACATTCCTTGCGTGTCGGCGCCTACTTATACGTGGGAACATTATATACCTCTATAACGTTATATATCCTAACCGAAGGCAACATAACATCTCGGACGTGATATTTTACAACATTCGTGGCGTGTCGGCCTCTACTTCTCGGTGGGAACATTATGTGCAGCTATAACGTTATATATCCTAACCTAAGGCAACCTAACATCTCGGATGTAATATTTTACAACATTCCTTGCGTGTCGGCCTCTACTTCTCGGTGAGAACATTATGTGCAGCTATAACGTTATATATCCTAACCTAAGGCAACCTAACATCTCGGATGTAATATTTTCCAACATTCCTTGCGTGTCGGCACCTACTTCTCGGTGGGAACATTACATACGTCTATAACGTTATATATCCTATCCTGGAGCAACCTAACATCTCGGACGTTATATGCTACACCATTCGTGGCGTGTCGGCCCCTACTTCTTGGTGGGAACATTATGTACGTATATAACGTTATATGTCCTATCCTAAGGTAACCTAACATCCCGGATGTAATATTTTACAGCATTCCTTGCGCTTCGGCACCTACTTTTCGGTGGTAACATTATATACGTCTATAACGTTATATGTCCTATCCTAGGGCCACCTAACATCTCGGATGTAATATTTTACAACATTCCTTGCGTGTCGGCCCCTACTTCTCGGTGGGAACATTATGTACGGCTATAACGTTATATGTCCTATCCTAGGGCAACCTAACATCTCGGATGTAATATTTTACAACATTCGTGGCGTGTCGGCCTCTACTTCTCGGTGGGAACATTATGTGCAGCTATATCGTTATATATCCTAACCTAAGGCAACCTAACATCTCGGATGTAATATTTTACAACATTCCTTGCGTGTCGGGGCCTACTTATCCGTGGGAACATTATATACTTCTATAACGTTATATATACTAACCTAAGGCAACCTAACATCTCGGATGTAATATTTTACAACATTACTTGCGTCTCGGCGCCTACTTATCCGTGGGAACATTATACACTTCTATAACGTTATATATCCTAACCGAAGGCAACATAACATCTCGGACGTGATATTTCACAACATTCGTGGCGTGTCGGCCTCTACTTCTCGGTGGGAACATTATGCGCAGCTATAACGTTATATATCCTAACCTAAGGCAACCTAACATCTCGGATGTAATATTTTACAACATTCCTTGCGTGTCGGCCTCTACTTCTCGGTGGGAACATTATGTGCAGCTATAACGTTATATATCCTAACCTAAGGCAACCTAACATCTCGGATGTAATATTTTACAACATTCCTTGCGTGTCGGCCCCTACTTCTTTGTGGGAACATTATGTACGTATGTAACGTTATATGTCCTAACCTAAGCAAACCTAACATCTCGGATGTAATATTTCTCAACATTCGTGGCGTGTCGGCCTCTACTTCTCGGTGGGAACATTATGTACGTATATAACGTTATATGTCCTAACCTAAGCAAACCTAACATCTCGGATGTAATATTTCACAACGTTCGTGGCGTGCCGGCATCTACTTCACGGTGGGAACATTATGTACGTCTATAAGGTTATGTGCCCTAACCTAAGGCACCTAACACCTCGTATGTAATATTTTACAACATTCGTGGCGTGTAGGCCTCTACTTCTCGGTGGGAACATTATGTACGTCTATAACGTTATATATCCTAACGTAAGGCAACCTAACATCTCGGATGTAATATTTTCCAACATTCCTTGCGTGTCGGCACCTACTTCTCGGTGGGAACATTATGTACGTCTATAAAGTTATGTGCCCAAACCTAAGGCAACCTAACACCTCGTATGTAATATTTTACAACATTCGTGGCGTGTAGGCCTCTACTTCTCGGTGGGAACATTATGTACGGCTATAACGTTATATGTCCTAACCTAAGGCACCCTAACATCTCGGATGTAATATTTTACAACATTCCTTGCGTGTCGGCCCCTACTTCTTTGTGGGAACATTATGTACGTATGTAACGTTATATGTCCTAACCTAAGCAAACCTAACATCTCGGATGTAATATTTCTCAACATTCGTGGCGTGTCGGCCTCTACTTCTCGGTGGGAACATTATGTACGTATATAACGTTATATGTCCTAACCTAAGCAAACCTCTCATCTCGGATGTAATATTTCACAACGTTCGTGGCGTGCCGGCATCTACTTCACGGTGGGAACATTATGTACGTCTATAAGGTTATGTGCCCTAACCTAAGGCACATAACACCTCGTATGTAATATTTTACAACATTCGTGGCGTGTAGGCCTCTACTTCTCGGTGGGAACATTATGTACGTCTATAACGTTATATATCCTAACGTAAGGCAACCTAACATCTCGGATGTAATATTTTCCAACATTCCTTGCGTGTCGGCACCTACTTCTCGGTGGGAACATTATGTACGGCTGTAACGTTATATGTCCTAACCTAAGGCAACCTAACATCTCGGACACAATATTTAACAACATTCGTTACGTGTCGACCCTTACTCCTGGGTAGGAACATTATGTACGTCTATAACGTTATATATCCTAACCTAAGGCAACCTAACATCTCGGATGTAATATTTTACAACATTCCTTGCGTGTCGGCCTCTACTTCTCGGTGGGAACATTATGTGCAGCTATAACGTTATATATCCTAACCTAAGGCAACCTAACATCTCGGATGTAATATTTTACAACATTCCTTGCGTGTCGGCCCCTACTTCTTTGTGGGAACATTATGTACGTATGTAACGTTATATGTCCTAACCTAAGCAAACCTAACATCTCGGATGTAATATTTCTCAACATTCGTGGCGTGTCGGCCTCTACTTCTCGGTGGGAACATTATGTACGTATATAACGTTATATGTCCTAACCTAAGCAAACCTAACATCTCGGATGTAATATTTCACAACGTTCGTGGCGTGCCGGCATCTACTTCACGGTGGGAACATTATGTACGTCTATAAGGTTATGTGCCCTAACCTAAGGCACCTAACACCTCGTATGTAATATTTTACAACATTCGTGGCGTGTAGGCCTCTACTTCTCGGTGGGAACATTATGTACGTCTATAACGTTATATATCCTAACGTAAGGCAACCTAACATCTCGGATGTAATATTTTCCAACATTCCTTGCGTGTCGGCACCTACTTCTCGGTGGGAACATTATGTACGTCTATAAAGTTATGTGCCCAAACCTAAGGCAACCTAACACCTCGTATGTAATATTTTACAACATTCGTGGCGTGTAGGCCTCTACTTCTCGGTGGGAACATTATGTACGGCTATAACGTTATATGTCCTAACCTAAGGCACCCTAACATCTCGGATGTAATATTTTACAACATTCCTTGCGTGTCGGCCCCTACTTCTTTGTGGGAACATTATGTACGTATGTAACGTTATATGTCCTAACCTAAGCAAACCTAACATCTCGGATGTAATATTTCTCAACATTCGTGGCGTGTCGGCCTCTACTTCTCGGTGGGAACATTATGTACGTATATAACGTTATATGTCCTAACCTAAGCAAACCTCTCATCTCGGATGTAATATTTCACAACGTTCGTGGCGTGCCGGCATCTACTTCACGGTGGGAACATTATGTACGTCTATAAGGTTATGTGCCCTAACCTAAGGCACATAACACCTCGTATGTAATATTTTACAACATTCGTGGCGTGTAGGCCTCTACTTCTCGGTGGGAACATTATGTACGTCTATAACGTTATATATCCTAACGTAAGGCAACCTAACATCTCGGATGTAATATTTTCCAACATTCCTTGCGTGTCGGCACCTACTTCTCGGTGGGAACATTATGTACGGCTGTAACGTTATATGTCCTAACCTAAGGCAACCTAACATCTCGGACACAATATTTAACAACATTCGTTACGTGTCGACCCTTACTCCTGGGTAGGAACATTATGTACGTCTATAACGTTATATATCCTAACCTAAGGCAACCTAACATCTCGGATGTAATATTTTACAACATTCCTTGCGTGTCGGCCCCTTCTTCTTGGTGGGAAAATTATGTACGTATATAACGTTCTATGTCCTAACCTAAGCAAACCTATCATCTCGGATGTAATATTTCACAACATTTGTGGCGTGTCGGCCTCTACTTCTCGGAGTGAACATTATGTACGTCTATAACGTTATGTGCCCTAACCTAAGGCAACCTAACACCTCGTATGTAATATTTTACAACATTCGTGGCGTGTAGGCCTCTACTTCTCGGTGGGAACATTATGTACGGCTATAACGTTATATGTCCTAACCTAAGGCAACCTAACACCTCGGATGTAATATTTTACAACATTCCTTGCGTGTCGGCGCATACTGCTCCGTGGGAATATTATATACGTCTATAACCTTATATATCCTAACCTAAGGCAACCTAACATCTCGGATGTAAAATTTTACAACATTCCTTGCGTGTCGGCGCCTACTTATACGTGGGAACATTATATACCTCTATAACGTTATATATCCTAACCGAAGGCAACATAACATCTCGGATGTGATATTTTACAACATTCGTGGCGTGTCGGCCTCTACTTCTCGGTGGGAACATTATGTGCAGCTATAACGTTATATATCCTAACCTAAGGCAACCTAACATCTCGGATGTAATATTTTACAACATTCCTTGCGTGTCGGCCCCTACTTCTTTGTGGGGACATTATGTACGTATGTAACGTTATATGTCCTAACCTAAGCAAACCTAACATCTCGGATGTAATATTTCTCAACATTCGTGGCGTGTCGGCCTCTACTTCTCGGTGGGAACATTATGTACGTATATAACGTTATATGTCCTAACCTAAGCAAACCTAACATCTCGGATGTAATATTTCACAACGTTCGTGGCGTGCCGGCATCTACTTCACGGTGGGAACATTATGTACGTCTATAAGGTTATGTGCCCTAACCTAAGGCACCTAACACCTCGTATGTAATATTTTACAACATTCGTGGCGTGTAGGCCTATACTTCTCGGTGGGAACATTATGTACGTCTATAACGTTATATATCCTAACGTAAGGCAACCTAACATCTCGGATGTAATATTTTCCAACATTCCTTGCGTGTCGGCACCTACTTCTCGGTGGGAACATTATGTACGTCTATAAAGTTATGTGCCCTAACCTAAGGCAACCTAACACCTCGTATGTAATATTTTACAACATTCGTGGCGTGTAGGCCTCTACTTCTCGGTGGGAACATTATGTACGGCTGTAACGTTATATGTCCTAACCTAAGGCAACCTAACATCTCGGACACAATATTTAACAACATTCGTTACGTGTCGACCCTTACTCCTGGGTAGGAACATTATGTACGTCTATAACGTTATATATCCTAACCTAAGGCAACCTAACATATCGGATGTAATATTTTACAACATTCCTTGCGTGTCGGCCCCTTCTTCTTGGTGGGAAAATTATGTACGTATATAACGTTCTATGTCCTAACCTAAGCAAACCTATCATCTCGGATGTAATATTTCACAACATTCGTGGCGTGTCGGCCTCTACTTCTCGGAGTGAACATTATGTACGTCTATAACGTTATGTGCCCTAACCTAAGGCAACCTAACTCCTCGTATGTAATATTTTACAACATTCGTGGCGTGTAGGCCTCTACTTCTCGGTGGGAACATTATGTACGGCTATAACGTTATATGTCCTAACCTAAGGCAACCTAACACCTCGGATGTAATATTTTACAACATTCCTTGCGTGTCGGCGCATACTGCTCCGTGGGAATATTATATACGTCTATAACCTTATATATCCTAACCTAAGGCAACCTAACATCTCGGATGTAATATTTTACAACATTCCTTGCGTGTCGGCGCCTACTTATACGTGGGAACATTATATACCTCTATAACGTTATATATCCTAACCGAAGGCAACATAACATCTCGGACGTGATATTTTACAACATTCGTGGCGTGTCGGCCTCTACTTCGCGGTGGGAACATTATGTGCAGCTATAACGTTATATATCCTAACCTAAGGCAACCTAACATCTCGGATGTAATATTTTACAACATTCCTTGCGTGTCGGCCCCTACTTCTTTGTGGGGACATTATGTACGTATGTAACGTTATATGTCCTAACCTAAGCAAACCTAACATCTCGGATGTAATATTTCTCAACATTCGTGGCGTGTCGGCCTCTACTTCTCGGTGGGAACATTATGTACGTATATAACGTTATATGTCCTAACCTAAGCAAACCTAACATCTCGGATGTAATATTTCACAACGTTCGTGGCGTGCCGGCATCTACTTCACGGTGGGAACATTATGTACGTCTATAAGGTTATGTGCCCTAACCTAAGGCACCTAACACCTCGTATGTAATATTTTACAACATTCGTGGCGTGTAGGCCTCTACTTCTCGGTGGGAACATTATGTACGTCTATAACGTTATATATCCTAACGTAAGGCAACCTAACATCTCGGATGTAATATTTTCCAACATTCCTTGCGTGTCGGCACCTACTTCTCGGTGGGAACATTATGTACGTCTATAAAGTTATGTGCCCAAACCTAAGGCAACCTAACACCTCGTATGTAATATTTTACAACATTCGTGGCGTGTAGGCCTCTACTTCTCGGTGGGAACATTATGTACGGCTATAACGTTATATGTCCTAACCTAAGGCACCCTTACATCTCGGATGTAATATTTTACAACATTCCTTGCGTGTCGGCCCCTACTTCTTTGTGGGAACATTATGTACGGCTGTAACGTTATATGTCCTAACCTAAGGCAACCTAACATCTCGGACACGATATTTAACAACATTCGTTACGTGTCGACCCTTACTCCTGGGTAGGAACATTATGTACGTCTATAACGTTATATATCCTAACCTAAGGCAACCTAACATCTCGGATGTAATATTTTACAACATTCCTTGCGTGTCGGCCCCTTCTTCTTGGTGGGAAAATTATGTACGTATATAACGTTCTATGTCCTAACCTAAGCAAACCTATCATCTCGGATGTAATATTTCACAACATTCGTGGCGTGTCGGCCTCTACTTCTCGGAGTGAACATTATGTACGTCTATAACGTTATGTGCCCTAACCTAAGGCAACCTAACACCTCGTATGTAATATTTTACAACATTCGTGGCGTGTAGGCCTCTACTTCTCGGTGGGAACATTATGTACGGCTATAACGTTATATGTCCTAACCTAAGGCAACCTAACACCTCGGATGTAATATTTTACAACATTCCTTGCGTGTCGGCGCATACTGCTCCGTGGGAATATTATATACGTCTATAACCTTATATATCCTAACCTAAGGCAACCTAACATCTCGGATGTAATATTTTACAACATTCCTTGCGTGTCGGCGCCTACTTATACGTGGGAACATTATATACCTCTATAACGTTATATATCCTAACCGAAGGCAACATAACATCTCGGACGTGATATTTTACAACATTCGTGGCGTGTCGGCCCCTACTTCTCGGTGGGAACATTATGTGCAGCTATAACGTTATATATCCTAACCTAAGGCAACCTAACATCTCGGATGTAATATTTTACAACATTCCTTGCGTGTCGGCCTCTACTTCTCGGTGAGAACATTATGTGCAGCTATAACGTTATATATCCTAACCTAAGGCAACCTAACATCTCGGATGTAATATTTTCCAACATTCCTTGCGTGTCGGCACCTACTTCTCGGTGGGAACATTACATACGTCTATAACGTTATATATCCTATCCTAGAGCAACCTAACATCTCGGACGTTATATGCTACACCATTCGTGGCGTGTCGGCCCCTACTTCTTGGTGGGAACATTATGTACGTATATAACGTTATATGTCCTATCCTAAGGTAACCTAACATCCCGGATGTAATATTTTACAGCATTCCTTGCGCTTCGGCACCTACTTTTCGGTGGTAACATTATATACGTCTATAACGTTATATGTCCTATCCTAGGGCCACCTAACATCTCGGATGTAATATTTTACAACATTCCTTGCGTGTCGGCCCCTACTTCTCGGTGGGAAGATTATGTGCAGCTATATCGTTATATATCCTAACCTAAGGCAACCTAACATCTCGGATGTTATATTTTACAACATTCCTTGTGTGTCGGGGCCTACTTATCCGTGGGAACATTATATACTTCTATAACGTTATATATACTAACCTAAGGCAACCTAACATCTCGGATGTAATATTTTACAACATTCCTTGCGTGTAGGCGCCTACTTCTTTGTGGGAACATTATGTACGTATGTAACGTTATATGTCCTAACCTAAGCAAACCTAACATCTCGGATGTAATATTTCTCAACATTCGTGGCGTGTCGGCCTCTACTTCTCGGAGTGAACATTATGTACGTCTATAACGTTATGTGCCCTAACCTAAGGCAACCTAACTCATCGGACGTAATATTTCACAACATTCGTGGCGTGTAGGCGTCTACATCTCGGTGGGAACATTATGTACGGCTATAACGTTATATGTCCTAACGTAAGGCAACCTAACACCTCGGATGTAATATTTTACAACATTACTTGCGTGTCGGCGCATACTGCTCCCTGGGAATATTATATACGTCTATAACCTTATATATCCTAACCTAAGGCAACCTAACATCTCGGATGTAATATTTTACAACATTCCTTGCGTGTCGGCGCCTACTTATACGTGGGAATATTATATACCTCTATAACGATATATATCCTAACCGAAGGCAACATAACATCTCGGACGTGATATTTTACAACATTCGTGGCGTGTCGGCCTCTACTTCTCGGTGGGAACATTATGTGCAGCTATAACGTTATATATCCTAACCTAAGGCAACCTAACATCTCGGATGTAATATTTTACAACATTCCTTGCGTGTCGGCCCCTACTTCTTTGTGGGAACATTATGTACGTATGTAACGTTATATGTCCTAACCTAAGCAAACCTAACATCTCGGACACAATATTTAACAACATTCGTGGCGTGTCGGCCTCTACTTCTCGGAGTGAACATTATGTACGTCTATAACGTTATGTGCCCTAACCTAAGGCAACCTAACTCATCGGACGTAATATTTCACAACATTCGTGGCGTGTAGGCCTCTACATCTCGGTGGGAACATTATGTACGGCTATAACGTTATATGTCCTAACGTAAGGCAACCTAACACCTCGGATGTAATATTTTACAACATTCCTTGCGTGTCGGCGCATACTGCTCCCTGGGAATATTATATACGTCTATAACCTTATATATCCTAACCTAAGGCAACCTAACATCTCGGAAGTAATATTTTACAACATTCCTTGCGTGTCGGCGCCTACTTATACGTGGGAACATTATATACCTCTATAACGATATATATCCTAACCGAAGGCAACATAACATCTCGGACGTGATATTTTACAACATTCGTGGCGTGTCGGCCTCTACTTCTCGGTGGGAACATTATGTGCAGCTATAACGTTATATATCCTAACCTAAGGCAACCTAACATCTCGGATGTAATATTTTACAACATTCCTTGCGTGTCGGCCTCTACTTCTCGGTGAGAATATTATGTGCAGCTATAACGTTATATATCCTAACCTAAGGCAACCTAACATCTCGGATGTAATATTTTCCAACATTCCTTGCGTGTCGGCACCTACTTCTCGGTGGGAACATTACATACGTCTATAACGTTATATATCCTATCCTAGAGCAACCTAACATCTCGGACGTTATATGCTACACCATTCGTGGCGTGTCGGCCCCTACTTCTTGGTGGGAACATTATGTACGTATATAACGTTATATGTCCTATCCTAAGGTAACCTAACATCCCGGATGTAATATTCTACAGCATTCCTTGCGCTTCGGCACCTACTTTTCGGTGGTAACATTATATACGTCTATAACGTTATATGTCCTATCCTAGGGCCACCTAACATCTCGGATGTAATATTTTACAACATTCCTTGCGTGTCGGCCCCTACTTCTCGGTGGGAACATTATGTACGTCTATAACGTTATATATCCTAACGTAAGGCAACGTAACATCTCGGATGTAATATTTTCCAACATTCCTTGCGTGTCGGCACCTACTTCTCGGTGGGAACATTATGTACGGCTGTAATGTTATATGTCCTAACCTAAGGTAACCTAACATCTCGGACACAATATTTAACAACATTCGTTACGTGTCGACCCTTACTCCTGGGTAGGAACATTATGTACGTCTATAACGTTATATATCCTAACCTAAGGCAACCTAACACCTCGTATGTAATATTTTACAACATTCGTGGCGTGTAGGCCTCTACTTCTCGGTGGGAACATTATGCACGTCTATAACGTTATATGTCCTAACCTAAGGCAACCTAACACATCGTATGTAATATTTTACAACATTCGTGGCGTGTCGGCACCTACTTTTCGGTGGTAACATTATATACGTCTATAACGTTATATGTCCTATCCTAGGGCAACCTAACACCTCGGATGTAATATTTTACAACATTCCTTGCGTGTCGGCACCTACTTCTCGGTGGGAACATTATGTGCAGCTATAACGTAATATGTCCTAACCTAAGGCAGCCTAACATCTCGGGTGTAATATTTTACAACATTCCTTGCGTGTCGGCGCATACTGCTCCGTGGGAATATTATATACGTCTATAACCTTATATATCCTAACCTAAAGCAACCTAACATCTCGGATGTAATATTTTACAACATTCCTTGCGTGTAGGCGCCTACTTATCCGTGGGAACATTATATACTTCTATAACGTTATATATCCTAACCGAAGGCAACATAACATCTCGGACGTGATATTTTACAACATTCGTGGCGTGCCGGCCTCTACTTCTCGGTGGGAACATTATGTGTAGCTATAACGTTATATATCCTAACCTAAGGCAACCTAACATCTCGGATGTAATATTTTACAACATTCCTTGCGTGTCGGCCCCTACTTCTTTGTGGGAACATTATGTACGTATGTAACGTTATATGTCCTAACCTAAGCAAACCTAACATCTCGGATGTAATATTTCTCAACATTCGTGGCGTGTCGGCCTCTACTTCTCGGAGTGAACATTATGTACGTCTATAACGTTATGTGCCCTAACCTAAGGCAACCTAACTCATCGGACGTAATATTTCACAACATTCGTGGCGTGTAGGCCTCTACTTCTCGGTGGGAACATTATGTACGGCTATAACGTTATATGTCCTAACGTAAGGCAACCTAACACCGCGGATGTAATATTTTACAACATTCCTTGCGTGTCGGCGCATACTGCTCCGTGGGAATATTATATACGTCTATAACCTTATATATCCTAACCTAAGGCAACCTAACATCTCGGATGTAATATTTTACAACATTCCTTGCGTGTCGGCGCCTACTTATACGTGGGAACATTATATACCTCTATAACGATATATATCCTAACCGAAGGCAACATAACATCTCGGACGTGATATTTTACAACATTCGTGGCGTGTCGGCCTCTACTTCTCGGTGGGAACATTATGTGCAGCTATAACGTTATATATCCTAACCTAAGGCAACCTAACATCTCGGATGTAATATTTTACAACATTCCTTGCGTGTCGGCACCTACTTCTCGGTGGGAACATTATGTACGGCTATAACGTTACATGTCCTATCCTAGGGCAACCTAACATCTCGGATGTAATATTTTACAACATTCCTTGCGTGTCGGCACCTACTTCTCGGTGGGAACATTACATACCTCTATAACGTTATATATCCTATCCTAGAGCAACCTAACATCTCGGACGTTATATGCTACACCATTCGTGGCGTGTCGGCCCCTACTTCTTGGTGGGAATATTATGTACGTATATAACGTTATATGTCCTATCCTAAGGTAACCTAACATCCCGGATGTAATATTTTACAGCATTCCTTGCGCTTCGGCACCTACTTTTCGGTGGTAACATTATATACGTCTATAACGTTATATGTCCTATCCTAGGGCCACCTAACATCTCGGATGTAATATTTTACAACATTCCTTGCGTGTCGGCCCCTACTTCTCGGTGGGAACATTATGTACGGCTATAACGTTACATGTCCTATCCTAGGGCAACCTAACATCTCGGATGTAATATTTTACAACATTCCTTGCGTGTCGGCCCCTACTTCTCGGTGGGAACATTATGTGCAGCTATATCGTTATATATCCTAACCTAAGGCAACCTAACATCTCGGACGTAATATTTCACAACATTCGTGGCGTGTAGGCCTCTACTTCTCGGTGGGAACATTATGTACGGCTATAACGTTATATGTCCTAACGTAAGGCAACCTAACACCGCGGATGTAATATTTTACAACATTCCTTGCGTGTCGGCGCATACTGCTCCGTGGGAATATTATATACGTCTATAACCTTATATATCCTAACCTAAGGCAACCTAACATCTCGGATGTAATATTTTACAACATTCCTTGCGTGTCGGCGCCTACTTATACGTGGGAACATTATATACCTCTATAACGATATATATCCTAACCGAAGGCAACATAACATCTCGGACGTGATATTTTACAACATTCGTGGCGTGTCGGCCTCTACTTCTCGGTGGGAACATTATGTGCAGCTATAACGTTATATATCCTAACCTAAGGCAACCTAACATCTCGGATGTAATATTTTACAACATTCCTTGCGTGTCGGCACCTACTTCTCGGTGGGAACATTATGTACGGCTATAACGTTACATGTCCTATCCTAGGGCAACCTAACATCTCGGATGTAATATTTTACAACATTCCTTGCGTGTCGGCCCCTACTTCTCGGTGGGAACATTATGTACGTATATAACGTTATATGTCCTATCCTAAGGTAACCTAACATCCCGGATGTAATATTTTACAGCATTCCTTGCGCTTCGGCACCTACTTTTCGGTGGTAACATTATATACGTCTATAACGTTATATGTCCTATCCTAGGGCCACCTAACATCTCGGATGTAATATTTTACAACATTCCTTGCGTGTCGGCCCCTACTTCTCGGTGGGAACATTATGTACGGCTATAACGTTACATGTCCTATCCTAGGGCAACCTAACATCTCGGATGTAATATTTTACAACATTCCTTGCGTGTCGGCCCCTACTTCTCGGTGGGAACATTATGTGCAGCTATAACGTTATATATCCTAACCTAAGGCAACCTAACATCTCGGATGTAATATTTTACAACATTCCTTGCGTGTCGGGGCCTACTTATCCGTGGGAACATTATATACTTCTATAACGTTATATATACTAACCTAAGGCAACCTAACATCTCGGATGTAATATTTTACAACATTACTTGCGTCTCGGCGCCTACTTATCCGTGGGAACATTATACACTTCTGAAGCGCTCGTCGACACCGTGTTGGTGGGGGGCTGAACGCCTGGCTTCAATTATACTGTTGTAAAGAGAACGTGAGAGGGTAGGAAGGAAAAAGAGAGGGAAGAACGTTTCGTCCTGGGCCTGCTAGTGGACTCATCAGTAAGGCTACCTAGCAGACCCTGCCTTAGACGCTGGGATGGTAGGGATAGGTCCGAATTTCTATTATATAGAAACGGTGTAGGACATGGAGTGCTCGCGGGAAACTGACGAGTGTGCTGTCCCCCTAGTGGCGAAGACCGCCACATCACCCCCTTGCCAGTGATGAACGATATCTGGCTGTGCGTCTTGTTGTTCTCCCTGATGAACGATGTATCGTTGGTCCTCGGTTGACGGTAGCGGCGGGTCTTGTAGCCGTGGTGCCGTAGAACTGCCTTCTTGTCGAATACGGCGAAACGCTATGCTCAAGCCAATGGCGAAGTGAGTCTCGAGCCTGACGGCGAGCGCGCAAGTAAACCGTGAAGCAGTCGTATACTCTGCTGTCCTAGGATGGTCCCGTGCTTAAACGACGATATGCGTCGCGTGATGCCGTGAGTTCCAGCGATCGACGAATGCAGGTCCGGACTTCTGCGCGATCGGTGTGGGCTCTACGAAGCTGTGTGGCCACCCTAGGAGAGGGGTTACGATGTTGGCGTGTGGCGGCTGTACCCAAGTGTCATCGCTGATGTTCCGTCTTCCTCAGTTGTCCTGGTCGAGGTGTTGTGTTTTGCTGCTTCCTTTGTCCTCTGCGGTTGCGTGTCCATATCACGTCGGGGTCACCACTTGAAGCGCTCGTCGACACCGTGTTGGTGGGGGGCTGAACGCCTGGCTTCAATTATACTGTTGTAAAGAGAACGTGAGAGGGTAGGAAGGAAAAAGAGAGGGAAGAACGTTTCGTCCTGGGCCTGCTAGTGGACTCATCAGTAAGGCTACCTAGCAGACCCTGCCTTAGACGCTGGGATGGTAGGGATAGGTCCGAATTTCTATTATATAGAAACGGTGTAGGACATGGAGTGCTCGCGGGAAACTGACGAGTGTGCTGTCCCCCTAGTGGCGAAGACCGCCACACTTCTATAACGTTATATATCCTAACCGAAGGCAACATAACATCTCGGACGTGATATTTCACAACATTCGTGGCGTGTCGGCCTCTACTTCTCGGTGGGAACATTATGTGCAGCTATAACGTTATATATCCTAACCTAAGGCAACCTAACATCTCGGATGTAATATTTTACAACATTCCTTGCGTGTCGGCCTCTACTTCTCGGTGGGAACATTATGTGCAGCTAGAACGTTATATATCCTAACCTAAGGCAACCTAACATCTCGGATGTAATATTTTACAACATTCCTTGCGTGTCGGCCCCTACTTCTCGGTGGGAACATTATGTGCAGCTATAACGTTATATATCCTAACCTAAGGCAACCTAACATCTCGGATGTAATATTTTCCAACATTCCTTGCGTGTCGGCCCCTACTTCTTTGTGGGAACATTATGTACGTCTATAAAGTTATGTGCCCTAACCTAAGGCAACCTAACACCTCGTATGTAATATTTTACAACATTCGTGGCGTGTAGGCCTCTACTTCTCGGTGGGAACATTATGTACGGCTATAACGTTATATGTCCTAACCTAAGGCACCCTAACATCTCGGATGTAATATTTTACAACATTCCTTGCGTGTCGGCCCCTACTTCTTTGTGGGAACATTATGTACGTATGTAACGTTATATGTCCTAACCTAAGCAAACCTAACATCTCGGATGTAATATTTCTCAACATTCGTGGCGTGTCGGCCTCTACTTCTCGGTGGGAACATTATGTACGTATATAACGTTATATGTCCTAACCTAAGCAAACCTCTCATCTCGGATGTAATATTTCACAACGTTCGTGGCGTGCCGGCATCTACTTCACGGTGGGAACATTATGTACGTCTATAAGGTTATGTGCCCTAACCTAAGGCACCTAACACCTCGTATGTAATATTTTACAACATTCGTGGCGTGTAGGCCTCTACTTCTCGGTGGGAACATTATGTACGTCTATAACGTTATATATCCTAACGTAAGGCAACCTAACATCTCGGATGTAATATTTTCCAACATTCCTTGCGTGTCGGCACCTACTTCTCGGTGGGAACATTATGTACGGCTGTAACGTTATATGTCCTAACCTAAGGCAACCTAACATCTCGGACACAATATTTAACAACATTCGTTACGTGTCGACCCTTACTCCTGGGTAGGAACATTATGTACGTCTATAACGTTATATATCCTAACCTAAGGCAACCTAACATCTCGGATGTAATATTTTACAACATTCCTTGCGTGTCGGCCCCTTCTTCTTGGTGGGAAAATTATGTACGTATATAACGTTATATGTCCTAACCTAAGCAAACCTATCATCTCGGATGTAATATTTCACAACATTCGTGGCGTGTCGGCCTCTACTTCTCGGAGTGAACATTCTGTACGTCTATAACGTTATGTGCCCTAACCTAAGGCAACCTAACACCTCGTATGTAATATTTTACAACATTCGTGGCGTGTAGGCCTCTACTTCTCGGTGGGAACATTATGTACGGCTATAACGTTATATGTCATAACCTAAGGCAACCTAACACCTCGGATGTAATATTTTACAACATTCCTTGCGTGTCGGCGCATACTGCTCCGTGGGAATATTATATACGTCTATAACCTTATATATCCTAACCTAAGGCAACCTAACATCTCGGATGTAATATTTTACAACATTCCTTGCGTGTCGGCGCCTACTTATACGTGGGAACATTATATACCTCTATAACGTTATATATCCTAACCGAAGGCAACATAACATCTCGGACGTGATATTTTACAACATTCGTGGCGTGTCGGCCTCTACTTCTCGGTGGGAACATTATGTGCAGCTATAACGTTATATATCCTAACCTAAGGCAACCTAACATCTCGGATGTAATATTTTACAACATTCCTTGCGTGTCGGCCTCTACTTCTCGGTGAGAACATTATGTGCAGCTATAACGTTATATATCCTAACCTAAGGCAACCTAACATCTCGGATGTAATATTTTCCAACATTCCTTGCGTGTCGGCACCTACTTCTCGGTGGGAACATTACATACCTCTATAACGTTATATATCCTATCCTAGAGCAACCTAACATCTCGGACGTTATATGCTACACCATTCGTGGCGTGTCGGCCCCTACTTCTTGGTGGGAATATTATGTACGTATATAACGTTATATGTCCTATCCTAAGGTAACCTAACATCCCGGATGTAATATTTTACAGCATTCCTTGCGCTTCGGCACCTACTTTTCGGTGGTAACATTATATACGTCTATAACGTTATATGTCCTATCCTAGGGCCACCTAACATCTCGGATGTAATATTTTACAACATTCCTTGCGTGTCGGCCCCTACTTCTCGGTGGGAACATTATGTACGGCTATAACGTTACATGTCCTATCCTAGGGCAACCTAACATCTCGGATGTAATATTTTACAACATTCCTTGCGTGTCGGCCCCTACTTCTCGGTGGGAACATTATGTGCAGCTATATCGTTATATATCCTAACCTAAGGCAACCTAACATCTCGGATGTAATATTTTACAACATTCCTTGCGTGTCGGGGCCTACTTATCCGTGGGAACATTATATACTTCTATAACGTTATATATACTAACCTAAGGCAACCTAACATCTCGGATGTAATATTTTACAACATTACTTGCGTCTCGGCGCCTACTTATCCGTGGGAACATTATACACTTCTATAACGTTATATATCCTAACCGAAGGCAACATAACATCTCGGACGTGATATTTCACAACATTCGTGGCGTGTCGGCCTCTACTTCTCGGTGGGAACATTATGTGCAGCTATAACGTTATATATCCTAACCTAAGGCAACCTAACATCTCGGATGTAATATTTTACAACATTCCTTGCGTGTCGGCCTCTACTTCTCGGTGGGAACATTATGTGCAGCTATAACGTTATATATCCTAACCTAAGGCAACCTAACATCTCGGATGTAATATTTTCCAACATTCCTTGCGTGTCGGCACCTACTTCTCGGTGGGAACATTACATACGTCTATAACGTTATATATCCTATCCTAGAGCAACCCAACATCTCGGACGTTATATGCTACACCATTCGTGGCGTGTCGACCCTTACTCGTGGGTAGGAACATTATGTACGTCTATAACGTTATATATCCTAACCTAAGGCAACCTAACACCTCGTATGTAATATTTTACAACATTCGTGGCGTGTCGGCCTCTACTTCTCGGTGGGAACATTATGTGCAGCTATAACGTTATATATCCTAACCTAAGGCAACCTAACATCTCGGATGTAATATTTTACAACATTCCTTGCGTGTCGGCCCCTACTTCTTTGTGGGAACATTATGTACGTATGTAACGTTATATGTCCTAACCTAAGCAAACCTAACATCTCGGATGTAATATTTCTCAACATTCCTTGCGTGTCGGCCCCTACTTCTCGGTGGGAACATTATGTGCAGCTATATCGTTATATATCCTAACCTAAGGCAACCTAACATCTCGGATGTAATATTTTACAACATTCCTTGCGTGTCGGGGCCTACTTATCCGTGGGAACATAATATACTTCTATAACGTTATATATACTAACCTAAGGCAACCTAACATCTCGGATGTAATATTTTACAACATTACTTGCGTCTCGGCGCCTACTTATCCGTGGGAACATTATACACTTCTATAACGTTATATATCCTAACCGAAGGCAACATAACATCTCGGACGTGATATTTCACAACATTCGTGGCGTGTCGGCCTCTACTTCTCGGTGGGAACATTATGTGCAGCTATAACGTTATATATCCTAACCTAAGGCAACCTAACATCTCGGATGTAATATTTTACAACATTCCTTGCGTGTCGGCCTCTACTTCTCGGTGGGAACATTATGTGCAGCTATAACGTTATATATCCTAACCTAAGGCAACCTAACATCTCGGATGTAATATTTTACAACATTCCTTGCGTGTCGGCCCCTACATCTCGGTGGGAACATTATGTACGGCTGTAACGATATATGTCCTAACCTAAGGTAACCTAACATCTCGGACACAATATTTAACAACATTCGTTACGTGTCGACCCTTACTCCTGGGTAGGAACATTATGTACGTCTATAACGTTATATATCCTAACCTAAGGCAACCTAACACCTCGTATGTAATATTTTACAACATTCGTGGCGTGTCGGCCTCTACTTCTCGGTGGGAACATTATGTGCAGCTATAACGTTATATATCCTAACCTAAGGCAACCTAACATCTCGGATGTAATATTTTACAACATTCCTTGCGTGTCGGCCCCTACTTCTTTGTGGGAACATTATGTACGTATGTAACGTTATATGTCCTAACCTAAGCAAACCTAACATCTCGGATGTAATATTTCTCAACATTCCTTGCGTGTCGGCCCCTACTTCTCGGTGGGAACATTATGTGCAGCTATATCGTTATATATCCTAACCTAAGGCAACCAAACATCTCGGATGTAATATTTTACAACATTCCTTGCGTGTCGGGGCCTACTTATCCGTGGGAACATTATATACTTCTATAACGTTATATATACTAACCTAAGGCAACCTAACATCTCGGATGTAATATTTTACAACATTACTTGCGTCTCGGCGCCTACTTATCCGTGGGAACATTATACACTTCTATAACGTTATATATCCTAACCGAAGGCAACATAACATCTCGGACGTGATATTTCACAACATTCGTGGCGTGTCGGCCTCTACTTCTCGGTGGGAACATTATGTGCAGCTATAACGTTATATATCCTAACCTAAGGCAACCTAACATCTCGGATGTAATATTTTACAACATTCCTTGCGTGTCGGCCTCTACTTCTCGGTGGGAACATTATGTGCAGCTATAACGTTATATGTCCTAACCTAAGGCAACCTAACATCTCGGATGTAATATTTTACAACATTCCTTGCGTGTCGGCCCCTACTTCTCGGTGGGAACATTATGTGCAGCTATAACGTTATATATCCTAACCTAAGGCAACCTAACATCTCGGATGTAATATTTTCCAACATTCCTTGCGTGTCGGCCCCTACTTCTTTGTGGGAACATTATGTACGTATGTAACGTTATATGTACTAACCTAAGCAAACCTAACATCTCGGATGTAATATTTCTCAACATTCGTGACGTGTCGGCCTCTACTTCTCGGTGGGAACATTATGTACGTCTATAACGTTATATATCCTAACGTAAGGCAACCTAACATCTCGGATGTAATATTTTCCAACATTCCTTGCGTGTCGGCACCTACTTCTCGGTGGGAACATTATGTACGGCTGTAACGTTATATGTCCTAACCTAAGGTAACCTAACATCTCGGACACAATATTTAACAACATTCGTTACGTGTCGACCCTTACTCCTGGGTAGGAACATTATGTACGTCTATAACGTTATATATCCTAACCTAAGGCAACCTAACACCTCGTATGTAATATTTTACAACATTCGTGGCGTGTCGGCCTCTACTTCTCGGTGGGAACATTATGTGCAGCTATAACGTTATATATCCTAACCTAAGGCAACCTAACATCTCGGATGTAATATTTCACAACGTTCGTGGCGTGCCGGCATCTACTTCACGGTGGGAACATTATGTACGTCTATAAGGTTATGTGCCCTAACCTAAGGCACCTAACACCTCGTATGTAATATTTTACAACATTCGTGCCGTGTAGGCCTCTACTTCTCGGTGGGAACATTATGTACGTCTATAACGTTATATATCCTAACGTAAGGCAACCTAACATCTCGGATGTAATATTTTCCAACATTCCTTGCGTGTCGGCACCTACTTCTCGGTGGGAACATTATGTACGGCTGTAACGTTATATGTCCTAACCTAAGGCAACCTAACATCTCGGACACAATATTTAACAACATTCGTTACGTGTCAACCCTTACTCCTGGGTAGGAACATTATGTACGTCTATAACGTTATATATCCTAACCTAAGGCAACCTAACACCTCGTATGTAATATTTTACAACATTCGTGGCGTGTAGGCCTCTACTTCTCGGTGGGAACATTATGCACGTCTATAACGTTATATGTCCTAACCTAAGGCAACCTAACACCTCGTATGTAATATTTTACAACATTCGTGGCGTGTCGGCACCTACTTTTCGGTGGTAACATTATATACGTCTATAACGTTATATGTCCTATCCTAGGGCAGCCTAACATCTCGGATGTAATATTTTACAACATTCCTTGCGTGTCGGCGCATACTGCTCCGTGGGAATATTATATACGTCTATAACCTTATATAACCTAACCTAAGGCAACCTAACATCTCGGATGTAATATTTTACAACATTCCTTGCGTGTCGGCGCCTACTTATACGTGGGAACATTATATACCTCTATAACGATATATATCCTAACCGAAGGCAACATAACATCTCGGACGTGATATTTTACAACATTCGTGGCGTGTCGGCCTCTACTTCTCGGTGGGAACATTATGTGCAGCTATAACGTTATATATCCTAACCTAAGGCAACCTAACATCTCGGATGTAATATTTTACAACATTCCTTGCGTGTCGGCCTCTACTTCTCGGTGAGAACATTATGTGCAGCTACAACGTTATATGTCCTATCCTAGGGCCACCTAACATCTCGGATGTAATATTTTCCAACATTCCTTGCGTGTCGGCCCCTACTTCTTTGTGGGAACATTATGTACGTATGTAACGTTATATGTCCTAACCTAAGCAAACCTAACATCTCGGATGTAATATTTCTCAACATTCGTGACGTGTCGGCCTCTACTTCTCGGTGGGAACATTATGTACGTCTATAACGTTATATATCCTAACGTAAGGCAACCTAACATCTCGGACACTATACTTAACAACATTCGTTACGTGTCGACCCTTACTCCTTGGTAGGAACATTATGTACGTCTATAACGTTATATATCCTAACCTAAGGCAACCTAACATCTCGGATGTAATATTTTACAACATTCCTTGCGTGTCGGCCCCTTCTTCTTGGTGGGAAAATTATGTACGTATATAACGTTCTATGTCCTAACCTATGCAAACCTATCATCTCGGATGTAATATTTCACAACATTCGTGGCGTGTCGGCCTCTACTTCTCGGTGTGAACATTATGTACGTCTGTAACGTTATGTGCCCTAACCTAAGGCAACCTAACACCTCGTATGTAATATTTTACAACATTCGTGGCGTGTAGGCCTCTACTTCTCGGTGGGAACATTATGTACGGCTATAACGTTATATGTCCTAACCTAAGGCAACCTAACACCTCGGATGTAATATTTTACAACATTCCTTGCGTGTCGGCGCATACTGCTCCGTGGGAATATTATATACGTCTATAACCTTATATGTCCTAACCTAAGGCAACCTAACATCTCGGATGTAATATTTTACAACATTCCTTGCGTGTCGGGGCCTACTTATCCGTGGGAACATTATATACTTCTATAACGTTATATATACTAACCTAAGGCAACCTAACATCTCGGATGTAATATTTTACAACATTCGTTACGTGTCGACCCTTACTCCTGGGTAGGAACATTATGTACGTCTATAACGTTATATATCCTAACCTAAGGCAACCTAACACCTCGTATGTAATATTTTACAACATTCCTTGCGTGTCGGCCCCTTCTTCTTGGTGGGAAAATTATGTACGTATATAACGTTCTATGTCCTAACCTAAGCAAACCTATCATCTCGGATGTAATATTTCACAACATTCGTGGCGTGTCGGCCTCTACTTCTCGGTGTGAACATTATGTACGTCTATAACGTTATGTGCCCTAACCTAAGGCAACCTAACACCTCGTATGTAATATTTTACAACATTCGTGGCGTGTAGGCCTCTACTTCTCGGTGGTAACATTATATACGTCTATAACGTTATATGTCCTATCCTAGGGCCACCTAACATCTCGGATGTAATATTTTACAACATTCCTTGCGTGTCGGCCCCTACTTCTCGGTGGGAACATTATGTACGGCTATAACGTTATATGTCCTATCCTAGGGCAACCTAACATCTCGGATGTAATATTTTACAACATTCCTTGCGTGTCGGCCCCTACTTCTAGGTGGGAACATTATGTGCAGCTATATCGTTATATATCCTAACCTAAGGCAACCTAACATCTCGGACACTATACTTAACAACATTCGTTACGTGTCGACCCTTACTCCTTGGTAGGAACATTATGTACGTCTATAACGTTATATATCCTAACCTAAGGCAACCTAACATCTCGGATGTAATATTTTACAACATTCCTTGCGTGTCGGCCCCTTCTTCTTGGTGGGAAAATTATGTACGTATATAACGTTCTATGTCCTAACCTAAGCAAACCTATCATCTCGGATGTAATATTTCACAACATTCGTGGCGTGTCGGCCTCTACTTCTCGGTGTGAACATTATGTACGTCTATAACGTTATGTGCCCTAACCTAAGGCAACCTAACACCTCGTATGTAATATTTTACAACATTCGTGGCGTGTAGGCCTCTACTTCTCGGTGGGAACATTATGTACGGCTATAACGTTATATGTCCTAACCTAAGGCAACCTAACACCTCGGATGTAATATTTTACAACATTCCTTGCGTGTCGGCGCATACTGCTCCGTGGGAATATTATATACGTCTATAACCTTATATATCCTAACCTAAGGCAACCTAACATCTCGGATGTAATATTTTACAACATTCCTTGCGTGTCGGCCCCTTCTTCTTGGTGGGAAAATTATGTACGTATATAACGTTCTATGTCCTAACCTAAGCAAACCTATCATCTCGGATGTAATATTTCACAACATTCGTGGCGTGTCGGCCTCTACTTCTCGGAGTGAACATTATGTACGTCTATAACGTTATGTGCCCTAACCTAAGGCAACCTAACACCTCGTATGTAATATTTTACAACATTCGTGGCGTGTAGGCCTCTACTTCTCGGTGGGAACATTATGTACGGCTATAACGTTATATGTCCTAACCTAAGGCAACCTAACACCTCGGATGTAATATTTTACAACATTCCTTGCGTGTCGGCGCATACTGCTCCGTGGGAATATTATATACGTCTATAACCTTATATATCCTAACCTAAGGCAACCTAACATCTCGGATGTAATATTTTACAACATTCCTTGCGTGTCGGCGCCTACTTATACGTGGGAACATTATATACCTCTATAACGTTATATATCCTAACCGAAGGCAACATAACATCTCGGACGTGATATTTTACAACATTCGTGGCGTGTCGGCCTCTACTTCTCGGTGGGAAGATTATGTGCAGCTATAACGTTATATATCCTAACCTAAGGCAACCTAACATCTCGGATGTAATATTTTACAACATTCCTTGCGTGTCGGCCTCTACTTCTTGGTGAGAACATTATGTGCAGCTATAACGTTATATATCCTAACCTAAGGCAACCTAACATCTCGGATGTAATATTTTCCAACATTCCTTGCGTGTCGGCACCTACTTCTCGGTGGGAACATTACATACGTCTATAACGTTATATATCCTATCCTAGAGCAACCTAACATCTCGGACGTTATATGCTACACCATTCGTGGCGTGTCGGCCCCTACTTCTTGGTGGGAACATTATGTACGTATATAACGTTATATGTCCTATCCTAAGGTAACCTAACATCCCGGATGTAATATTTTACAGCATTCCTTGCGCGTCGGCACCTACTTTTCGGTGGTAACATTATATACGTCTATAACGTTATATGTCCTATCCTAGGGCCACCTAACATCTCGGATGTAATATTTTACAACATTCCTTGCGTGTCGGCCCCTACTTCTCGGTGGGAACATTATGTACGGCTATAACGTTATATGTCCTATCCTAGGGCAACCTAACATCTCGGATGTAATATTTTACAACATTCCTTGCGTGTCGGCACCTACTTCTCGGTGGGAACATTATGTGCAGCTATATCGTTATATATCCTAACCTAAGGCAACCTAACATCTCGGATGTAATATTTTACAACATTCCTTGCGTGTCGGGGCCTACTTATCCGTGGGAACATTATATACTTCTATAACGTTATATATACTAACCTAAGGCAACCTAACATCTCGGATGTAATATTTTACAACATTCCTTGCGTGTCGGCCCCTACTTCTCGGTGGGAACATTATGTGCAGCTATAACGTTATATATCCTAACCTAAGGCAACCTAACATCTCGGATGTAATATTTTCCAACATTCCTTGCGTGTCGGCCCCTACTTCTTTGTGGGAACATTATGTACGTATGTAACGTTATATGTCCTAACCTAAGCAAACCTAACATCTCGGATGTAATATTTCTCAACATTCGTGGCGTGTCGGCCTCTACTTCTCGGTGGGAACATTATGTACGTCTATAACGTTATATATCCTAACGTAAGGCAACCTAACATCTCGGATGTAATATTTTCCAACATTCCTTGCGTGTCGGCACCTACTTCTCGGTGGGAACATTATGTACGGCTGTAACGTTATATGTCCTAACCTAAGGCAACCTAACATCTCGGACACAATATTTAACAACATTCGTTACGTGTCGACCCTTACTCCTGGGTAGGAACATTATGTACGTCTATAACGTTATATATCCTAACCTAAGGCAACCTAACACCTCGTATGTAATATTTTACAACATTCGTGGCGTGTAGGCCTCTACTTCTCGGTGGGAACATTATGCACGTCTATAACGTTATATGTCCTAACCTAAGGCAACCTAACACCTCGTATGTAATATTTTACAACATTCGTGGCGTGTCGGCACCTACTTTTCGGTGGTAACATTATATACGTCTATAACGTTATATGTCCTATCCTAGGGCAACCTAACATCTCGGATGTAATATTTTACAACATTCCTTGCGTGTCGGCCCCTACTTCTCGGTGGGAACATTATGTGCAGCTATAACGTAATATGTCCTAACCTAAGGCAGCCTAACATCTCGGATGTAATATTTTACAACATTCCTTGCGTGTCGGCGCATACTGCTCCGTGGGAATATTATATACGTCTATAACCTTATATATCCTAACCTAAAGCAACCTAACATCTCGGATGTAATATTTTACAACATTCCTTGCGTGTAGGCGCCTACTTATCCGCGGGAACATTATATACTTCTATAACGTTATATATCCTAACCGAAGGCAACATAACATCTCGGACGTGATATTTTACAACATTCGTGGCGTGCCGGCCTCTACTTCTCGGTGGGAACATTATGTGCAGCTATAACGTTATATATCCTAACCTAAGGCAACCTAACATCTCGGATGTAATATTTTACAACATTCCTTGCGTGTCGGCCCCTACTTCTTTGTGGGAACATTATGTACGTATGTAACGTTATATGTCCTAACCTAAGCAAACCTAACATCTCGGATGTAATATTTCTCAACATTCGTGGCGTGTCGGCCTCTACTTCTCGGTGGCAACATTATGTACGTATATAACTTTATATGTCCTAACCTAAGCAAACCTAAGATCTCGGATGTAATATTTCACAACGTTCGTGGCGTGCCGGCATCTACTTCACGGTGGGAACATTATGTACGTCTATAAGTTTATGTGCCCTAACCTAAGGCACCTAACACCTCGTATGTAATATTTTACAACATTCGTGGCGTGTAGGCCTCTACTTCTCGGTGGGAACATTATGTACGTCTATAACGTTATGTGCCCTAACCTAAGGCAACCTAACACCTCGTATGTAATATTTTACAACATTCGTGGCGTGTAGGCCTCTACTTCTCGGTGGGAACATTATGTACGGCTATACCGTTATATGTCCTAACCTAAGGCAACCTAACACCTCGGATGTAATATTTTACAACATTCCTTGCGTGTCGGCGCATACTGCTCCGTGGGAATATTATATACGTCTATAACCTTATATATCCTAACCTAAGGCAACCTAACATCTCGGATGTAATATTTTACAACATTCCTTGCGTGTCGGCGCCTACTTATACGTGGGAACATTATATACCTCTATAACGTTATATATCCTAACCGAAGGCAACATAACATCTCGGACGTGATATTTTACAACATTCGTGGCGTGTCGGCCTCTACTTCTCGGTGGGAAGATTATGTGCAGCTATAACGTTATATATCCTAACCTAAGGCAACCTAACATCTCGGATGTAATATTTTACAACAATCCTTGCGTGTCGGCCTCTACTTCTCGGTGAGAACATTATGTGCAGCTATAACGTTATATATCCTAACCTAAGGCAACCTAACATCTCGGATGTAATATTTCCCAACATTCCTTGCGTGTCGGCACCTACTTCTCGGTGGGAACATTACATACGTCTATAACGTTATATATCCTATCCTAGAGCAACCTAACATCTCGGACGTTATATGCTACACCATTCGTGGCGTGTCGGCCCCTACTTCTTGGTGGGAACATTATGTACGTATATAACGTTATATGTCCTATCCTAAGGTAACCTAACATCCCGGATGTAATATTTTACAGCATTCCTTGCGTGTAGGGGCCTACTTATCCGTGGGAACATTATATACTTCTATAACGTTATATATACTAACCTAAGGCAACCTAACATCTCGGATGTAATATTTTACAACATTACTTGCGTGTCGGCGCCTACTTATCCGTGGGAACATTATACACTTCTATAACGTTATATATCCTAACCGAAGGCAACATAACATCTCGGACGTGATATTTTACAACATTCGTGGCGTGTCGGCCTCTACTTCTCGGTGGGAACATTATGTGCAGCTATAACGTTATATATCCTAACCTAAGGCAACCTAACATCTCGGATGTAATATTTTACAACATTCCTTGCGTGTCGGCCTATACTTCTCGGTGGGAACATTATGTGCAGCTATAACGTTATATATCCTAACCTAAGGCAACCTAACATCTCGGATGTAATATTTTACAACATTCCTTGCGTGTCGGCCCCTACTTCTCGGTGGGAACATTATGTGCAGCTATAACGTTATATATCCTAACCTAAGGCAACCTAACATCTCGGATGTAATATTTTCCAACATTCCTTGCGTGTCGGCCCCTACTTCTTTGTGGGAACATTATGTACGTATGTAACGTTATATGTCCTAACCTAAGCAAACCTAACATCTCGGATGTAATATTTCTCAACATTCGTGGCGTGTCGGCCTCTACTTCTCGGTGGGAACATTATGTACGTCTATCACGTTATATATCCTAACGTAAGGTAACCTAACATCTCGGATGTAATATTTTCCAACATTCCTTGCGTGTCGGCACCTACTTCTCGGTGGGAACATTATGTACGGCTGTAACGTTATATGTCCTAACCTAAGGCAACCTAACATCTCGGACACAATATTTAACAACATTCGTTACGTGTCGACCCTTACTCCTGGGTAGGAACATTATGTACGTCTATAACGTTATATATCCTAACCTAAGGCAACCTAACACCTCGTATGTAATATTTTACAACATTCGTGGCGTGTAGGCCTCTACTTCTCGGTGGGAACATTATGCACGTCTATAACGTTATATGTCCTAACCTAAGGCAACCTAACACCTCGTATGTAATATTTTACAACATTCGTGGCGTGTCGGCACCTACTTTTCGGTGGTAACATTATATACGTCCATAACGTTATATGTCCTATCCTAGGGCAACCTAACATCTCGGATGTAATATTTTACAACATTCCTTGCGTGTCGGCCCCTACTTCTCGGTGGGAACATTATGTGCAGCTATAACGTAATATGTCCTAACCTAAGGCAGCCTAACATCTCGGATGTAATATTTTACAACATTCCTTGCGTGTCGGCGCATACTGCTCCGTGGGAATATTATATACGTCTATAACCTTATATATCCTAACCTAAAGCAACCTAACATCTCGGATGTAATATTTTACAACATTCCTTGCGTGTAGGCGCCTACTTATCCGCGGGAACATTATATACTTCTATAACGTTATATATCCTAACCGAAGGCAACATAACATCTCGGACGTGATATTTTACAACATTCGTGGCGTGCCGGCCTCTACTTCTCGGTGGGAACATTATGTGCAGCTATAACGTTATATATCCTAACCTAAGGCAACCTAACATCTCGGATGTAATATTTTCCAACATTCCTTGCGTGTCGGCACCTACTTCTCGGTGGGAACATTATGTACGGCTGTAACGTTATATGTCCTAACCTAAGGCAACCTAACATCTCGGACACAATATTTAACAACATTCGTTACGTGTCGACCCTTACTCCTGGGTAGGAACATTATGTACGTCTATAACGTTATATATCCTAACCTAAGGCAACCTAACATCTCGGATGTAATATTTTACAACATTCCTTGCGTGTCGGCCCCTTCTTCTTGGTGGGAAAATTATGTACGTATATAACGTTATATGTCCTAACCTAAGCAAACCTATCATCTCGGATGTAATATTTCACAACATTCGTGGCGTGTCGGCCTCTACTTCTCGGTGTGAACATTATGTACGTCTATAACGTTATGTGCCCTAACCTAAGGCAACCTAACACCTCGTATGTAATATTTTACAACATTCGTGGCGTGTAGGTCTCTACTTCTCGGTGGGAACATTATGTACGGCTATAACGTTATATGTCCTAACCTAAGGGAACCTAACACCTCGGATGTAACATTTTACAACATTCCTTGCTTGTCGGCGCATACTGCTCCGTGGGAATATTATATACGTCTATAACCTTATATATCCTAACCTAAGGCAACCTAACATCTCGGATGTAATATTTTACAACATTCCTTGCGTGTCGGCGCCTACTTATCCGTGGGAACATTATATACTTCTATAACGTTATATATCCTAACCGAAGGCAACATAACATCTCGTACGTGATATTTTACAACATTCCTTGCGTGTCTACCCCTACTCCTCGGTGGGAACATTATGTACGTCTATAACGTTATATATCATATCCTAGGGCCACCTAACACCTCGTATGTAATATTTTACAATATTCGTGGCGTGTCGGCACCTACTTTTCGGTGGTAACATTATATACGGCTATAACGTTATATGTCCTATCCTAGGGCAACCTAACATCTCGGATGTAATATTTTACAACATTCCTTGCGTGTCGGCCCCTACTTCTCGGTGGGAACATTATGTACGGCTCATAACGTAATATGTCCTAACCTAAGGAAGCCTAACATCTCGGATGTAATATTTTACAACATTCCTTGCGTGTCGGCGCATACTGCTCCGTGGGAATATTATATACGTCTATAACCTTATATATCCTAACCTAAAGCAACCTAACATCTCGGATGTAATATTTTACAACATTCCTTGCGTGTAGGCGCCTACTTATCCGCGGGAACATTATATACTTCTATAACGTTATATATCCTAACCGAAGGCAACATAACATCTCGGACGTGATATTTTACAACATTCGTGGCGTGCCGGCCTCTACTTCTCGGTGGGAACATTATGTGCAGCTATAACGTTATATATCCTAACCTAAGGCAACCTAACATCTCGGATGTAATATTTTCCAACATTCCTTGCGTGTCGGCACCTACTTCTCGGTGGGAACATTATGTACGGCTGTAACGTTATATGTCCTAACCTAAGGCAACCTAACATCTCGGATGTAATATTTTCCAACATTCCTTGCGTGTCGGCACCTACTTCTCGGTGGGAACATTACATACGTCTATAACGTTATATATCCTATCCTAGAGCAACCTAACATCTCGGACGTTATATGCTACAACATTCGTGGCGTGTCGGCCCCTACTTCTTGGTGGGAACATTATGTACGTATATAACGTTATATGTCCTATCCTAAGGTAACCTAACATCCCGGATGTAATATTTTACAGCATTCCTTGCGCGTCGGCACCTACTTTTCGGTGGTAACATTATATACGTCTATAACGTTATATGTCCTATCCTAGGGCCACCTAACATCTCGGATGTAATATTTTACAACATTCCTTGCGTGTCGGCCCCTACTTCTCGGTGGGAACATTATGTACGGCTATAACGTTATATGTCCTATCCTAGGGCACCTCATATCTCGGATGTAATATTTTACAACATTCCTTGCGTGTCGGCCCCTTCTTCTTGGTGGGAAAATTATGTACGTATATAACGTTATATGTCCTAACCTAAGCAAACCTATCATCTCGGATGTAATATTTCACAACATTCGTGGCGTGTCGGGCTCTACTTCTCGGTGTGAACATTATGTACGTCTATAACGTTATGTGCCCTAACCTAAGGCAACCTAACACCTCGTATGTAATATTTTACAACATTCGTGGCGTGTAGGCCTCTACTTCTCGGTGGGAACATTATGCACGTCTATAACGTTATATGTCCTAACCTAAGGCAACCTAACGCATCGTATGTAATATTTTACAACATTCGTGGCGTGTCGGCACCTGCTTTTCGGTGGTAACATTATATACGTCTATAACGTTATATGTCCTATCCTAGGGCAACCTAACATCTCGGATGTAATATTTTACAACATTCCTTGCGTGTCGGCCCCTACTTCTCGGTGGGAACATTATGTACGGCTATAACGTTATATGTCCTAACCTATGGCAACCTAACACCTCGGATGTAATATTTTACAACATTCCTTGCGTGTCGGCACCTACTTCTCGGTGGGAACATTATGTACGGCTGTAACGTTATATGTCCTAACCTAAGGCAACCTAACATCTCGGACACAATATTTAACAACATTCGTTACGTGTCGACCCTTACTCCTGGGTAGGAACATTATGTACGTCTATAACGTTATATATCCTAACCTAAGGCAACCTAACATCTCGGATGTAATATTTTACAACATTCCTTGCGTGTCGGCCCCTTCTTCTTGGTGGGAAAATTATGTACGTATATAACGTTATATGTCCTAACCTAAGCAAACCTATCATCTCGGATGTAATATTTCACAACATTCGTGGCGTGTCGGCCTCTACTTCTCGGTGTGAACATTATGTACGTCTATAACGTTATGTGCCCTAACCTAAGGCAACCTAACACCTCGTATGTAATATTTTACAACATTCGTGGCGTGTAGGTCTCTACTTCTCGGTGGGAACATTATGTACGGCTATAACGTTATATGTCCTAACCTAAGGGAACCTAACACCTCGGATGTAACATTTTACAACATTCCTTGCTTGTCGGCGCATACTGCTCCGTGGGAATATTATATACGTCTATAACCTTATATATCCTAACCTAAGGCAACCTAACATCTCGGATGTAATATTTTACAACATTCCTTGCGTGTCGGCGCCTACTTATCCGTGGGAACATTATATACTTCTATAACGTTATATATCCTAACCGAAGGCAACATAACATCTCGTACGTGATATTTTACAACATTCCTTGCGTGTCTACCCCTACTCCTCGGTGGGAACATTATGTACGTCTATAACGTTATATATCATATCCTAGGGCCACCTAACACCTCGTATGTAATATTTTACAATATTCGTGGCGTGTCGGCACCTACTTTTCGGTGGTAACATTATATACGGCTATAACGTTATATGTCCTATCCTAGGGCAACCTAACATCTCGGATGTAATATTTTACAACATTCCTTGCGTGTCGGCCCCTACTTCTCGGTGGGAACATTATGTACGGCTCATAACGTTATATGTCCTAACCTAAGGCAACCTAACACCTCGGATGTAATATTTAACAACATTCCTTGCGTGTCGGCGCATACTGCTCCGTGGGAATATTATATACGTCTATAACCTTATATATCCTAACCTAAGGCAACCTAACATCTCGGATGTAATATTTTACAACATTCCTTGCGTGTAGGCGCCTACTTATCCGCGGGAACATTATATACTTCTATAACGTTATATATCCTAACCGAAGGCAACATAACATCTCGGACGTGATATTTTACAACATTCGTGGCGTGCCGGCCTCTACTTCTCGGTGGGAACATTATGTGCAGCTATAACGTTATATATCCTAACCTAAGGCAACCTAACATCTCGGATGTAATATTTTCCAACATTCCTTGCGTGTCGGCACCTACTTCTCGGTGGGAACATTATGTACGGCTGTAACGTTATATGTCCTAACCTAAGGCAACCTAACATCTCGGATGTAATATTTTCCAACATTCCTTGCGTGTCGGCACCTACTTCTCGGTGGGAACATTACATACGTCTATAACGTTATATATCCTATCCTAGAGCAACCTAACATCTCGGACGTTATATGCTACAACATTCGTGGCGTGTCGGCCCCTACTTCTTGGTGGGAACATTATGTACGTATATAACGTTATATGTCCTATCCTAAGGTAACCTAACATCCCGGATGTAATATTTTACAGCATTCCTTGCGCGTCGGCACCTACTTTTCGGTGGTAACATTATATACGTCTATAACGTTATATGTCCTATCCTAGGGCCACCTAACATCTCGGATGTAATATTTTACAACATTCCTTGCGTGTCGGCCCCTACTCCTCGGTGGGAACATTATGTACGGCTATAACGTTATATGTCCTATCCTAGGGCAACCTAATATCTCGGATGTAATATTTTACAACATTCCTTGCGTGTCGGCCCCTTCTTCTTGGTGGGAAAATTATGTACGTATATAACGTTATATGTCCTAACCTAAGCAAACCTATCATCTCGGATGTAATATTTCACAACATTCGTGGCGTGTCGGGCTCTACTTCTCGGTGTGAACATTATGTACGTCTATAACGTTATGTGCCCTAACCTAAGGCAACCTAACACCTCGTATGTAATATTTTACAACATTCGTGGCGTGTAGGCCTCTACTTCTCGGTGGGAACATTATGCACGTCTATAACGTTATATGTCCTAACCTAAGGCAACCTAACGCATCGTATGTAATATTTTACAACATTCGTGGCGTGTCGGCACCTGCTTTTCGGTGGTAACATTATATACGTCTATAACGTTATATGTCCTATCCTAGGGCAACCTAACATCTCGGATGTAATATTTTACAACATTCCTTGCGTGTCGGCCCCTACTTCTCGGTGGGAACATTATGTACGGCTATAACGTTATATGTCCTAACCTATGGCAACCTAACACCTCGGATGTAATATTTTACAACATTCCTTGCGTGTCGGCACCTACTTCTCGGTGGGAACATTATGTACGGCTGTAACGTTATATGTCCTAACCTAAGGCAACCTAACATCTCGGACACAATATTTAACAACATTCGTTACGTGTCGACCCTTACTCCTGGGTAGGAACATTATGTACGTCTATAACGTTATATATCCTAACCTAAGGCAACCTAACATCTCGGATGTAATATTTTACAACATTCCTTGCGTGTCGGCCCCTTCTTCTTGGTGGGAAAATTATGTACGTATATAACGTTATATGTCCTAACCTAAGCAAACCTATCATCTCGGATGTAATATTTCACAACATTCGTGGCGTGTCGGCCTCTACTTCTCGGTGTGAACATTATGTACGTCTATAACGTTATGTGCCCTAACCTAAGGCAACCTAACACCTCGTATGTAATATTTTACAACATTCGTGGCGTGTAGGTCTCTACTTCTCGGTGGGAACATTATGTACGGCTATAACGTTATATGTCCTAACCTAAGGGAACCTAACACCTCGGATGTAACATTTTACAACATTCCTTGCTTGTCGGCGCATACTGCTCCGTGGGAATATTATATACGTCTATAACCTTATATATCCTAACCTAAGGCAACCTAACATCTCGGATGTAATATTTTACAACATTCCTTGCGTGTCGGCGCCTACTTATCCGTGGGAACATTATATACTTCTATAACGTTATATATCCTAACCGAAGGCAACATAACATCTCGTACGTGATATTTTACAACATTCCTTGCGTGTCTACCCCTACTCCTCGGTGGGAACATTATGTACGTCTATAACGTTATATATCATATCCTAGGGCCACCTAACACCTCGTATGTAATATTTTACAATATTCGTGGCGTGTCGGCACCTACTTTTCGGTGGTAACATTATATACGGCTATAACGTTATATGTCCTATCCTAGGGCAACCTAACATCTCGGATGTAATATTTTACAACATTCCTTGCGTGTCGGCCCCTACTTCTCGGTGGGAACATTATGTACGGCTCATAACGTTATATGTCCTAACCTAAGGCAACCTAACACCTCGGATGTAATATTTAACAACATTCCTTGCGTGTCGGCGCATACTGCTCCGTGGGAATATTATATACGTCTATAACCTTATATATCCTAACCTAAGGCAACCTAACATCTCGGATGTAATATTTTACAACATTCCTTGCGTGTAGGCGCCTACTTATCCGCGGGAACATTATATACTTCTATAACGTTATATATCCTAACCGAAGGCAACATAACATCTCGGACGTGATATTTTACAACATTCGTGGCGTGCCGGCCTCTACTTCTCGGTGGGAACATTATGTGCAGCTATAACGTTATATATCCTAACCTAAGGCAACCTAACATCTCGGATGTAATATTTTCCAACATTCCTTGCGTGTCGGCACCTACTTCTCGGTGGGAACATTATGTACGGCTGTAACGTTATATGTCCTAACCTAAGGCAACCTAACATCTCGGATGTAATATTTTCCAACATTCCTTGCGTGTCGGCACCTACTTCTCGGTGGGAACATTACATACGTCTATAACGTTATATATCCTATCCTAGAGCAACCTAACATCTCGGACGTTATATGCTACAACATTCGTGGCGTGTCGGCCCCTACTTCTTGGTGGGAACATTATGTACGTATATAACGTTATATGTCCTATCCTAAGGTAACCTAACATCCCGGATGTAATATTTTACAGCATTCCTTGCGCGTCGGCACCTACTTTTCGGTGGTAACATTATATACGTCTATAACGTTATATGTCCTATCCTAGGGCCACCTAACATCTCGGATGTAATATTTTACAACATTCCTTGCGTGTCGGCCCCTACTCCTCGGTGGGAACATTATGTACGGCTATAACGTTATATGTCCTATCCTAGGGCAACCTAATATCTCGGATGTAATATTTTACAACATTCCTTGCGTGTCGGCCCCTTCTTCTTGGTGGGAAAATTATGTACGTATATAACGTTATATGTCCTAACCTAAGCAAACCTATCATCTCGGATGTAATATTTCACAACATTCGTGGCGTGTCGGGCTCTACTTCTCGGTGTGAACATTATGTACGTCTATAACGTTATGTGCCCTAACCTAAGGCAACCTAACACCTCGTATGTAATATTTTACAACATTCGTGGCGTGTAGGCCTCTACTTCTCGGTGGGAACATTATGCACGTCTATAACGTTATATGTCCTAACCTAAGGCAACCTAACGCATCGTATGTAATATTTTACAACATTCGTGGCGTGTCGGCACCTGCTTTTCGGTGGTAACATTATATACGTCTATAACGTTATATGTCCTATCCTAGGGCAACCTAACATCTCGGATGTAATATTTTACAACATTCCTTGCGTGTCGGCCCCTACTTCTCGGTGGGAACATTATGTACGGCTATAACGTTATATGTCCTAACCTATGGCAACCTAACACCTCGGATGTAATATTTTACAACATTCCTTGCGTGTCGGCACCTACTTCTCGGTGGGAACATTATGTACGGCTGTAACGTTATATGTCCTAACCTAAGGCAACCTAACATCTCGGACACAATATTTAACAACATTCGTTACGTGTCGACCCTTACTCCAGGGTAGGAACATTATGTACGTCTATAACGTTATATATCCTAACCTAAGGCAACCTAACATCTCGGATATAATATTTTACAACATTCCTTGCGTGTCGGCCCCGTCTTCTTGGTGGGAAAATTATGTACGTATATAACGTTATATGTCCTAACCTAAGCAAACCTATCATCTCGGATGTAATATTTCACAACATTCGTGGCGTGTCGGCCTCTACTTCTCGGTGTGAACATTATGTACGTCTATAACGTTATGTGCCCTAACCTAAGGCAACCTAACACCTCGTATGTAATATTTTACAACATTCGTGGCGTGTAGGCCTCTATTTCTCGGTGGGAACATTATGCACGTCTATAACGTTATATGTCCTAACCTAAGGCAACCTAACACCTCGTATGTAATATTTTACAACATTCGTGGCGTGTCGGCACCTACTTTTCGGTGGTAACATTATATACGTCTATAACGTTATATGTCCTATCCTAGGGCAACCTAACATCTCGGATGTAATATTTTACAACATTCCTTGCGTGTCGGCCCCTACTTCTCGGTGGGAACATTATGTGCAGCTATAACGTAATATGTCCAAACCTAAGGCAGCCTAACATCTCGGATGTAATATTTTACAACATTCCTTGCGTGTCGGCGCATACTGCTCCGTGGGAATATTATATACGTCTATAACCTTATATATCCTAATCTAAGGCAACCTAACATCTCGGATGTAATATTTTACAACATTCCTTGCGTGTAGGCGCCTACTTATCCGTGGGAACATTATATACTTCTATAACGTTATATATCCTAACCGAAGGCAACATAACATCTCGGACGTGATATTTTACAACATTCGTGGCGTGTCGGCCTCTACTTCTCGGTGGGAACATTATGTGCAGCTATAACGTTATATATCCTAACCTAAGGCAACCTAACATCTCGGATGTAATATTTTACAACATTCCTTGCGTGTCGGCCCCTACTTCTCGGTGGCAACATTATGTACGTATATAACGTTATATGTCCTAACCTAAGCAAACCTAACATCTCGGATGTAATATTTCACAACGTTCGTGGCGTGTCGGCCTCTACTTCTCGGTGTGAACATTATGTACGTCTATAACGTTATGTGCCCTAACCTAAGGCAACCTAACACCTCGTATGTAATATTTTACAACATTCGTGGCGTGTCGGCACCTACTTTTCGGTGGTAACATTATATACGTCTATAACGTTATATGTCCTATCCTAGGGCAACCTAACATCTCGGATGTAATATTTTACAACATTCCTTGCGTGTCGGCCCCTACTTCTCGGTGGGAACATTATGTGCAGCTATAACGTAATATGTCCTAACCTAAGGCAGCCTAACATCTCGGATGTAATATTTTACAACATTCCTTGCGTGTCGGCGCATACTGCTCCGTGGGAATATTATATACGTCTATAACCTTATATATCCTAATCTAAGGCAACCTAACATCTCGGATGTAATATTTTACAACATTCCTTGCGTGTAGGCGCCTACTTATCCGTGGGAACATTATATACTTCTATAACGTTATATATCCTAACCGAAGGCAACATAACATCTCGGACGTGATATTTTACAACATTCGTGGCGTGTCGGCCTCTACTTCTCGGTGGGAACATTATGTGCAGCTATAACGTTATATATCCTAACCTAAGGCAACCTAACATCTCGGATGTAATATTTTACAACATTCCTTGCGTGTCGGCCCCTACTTCTCGGTGGCAACATTATGTACGTATATAACGTTATATGTCCTAACCTAAGCAAACCTAACATCTCGGATGTAATATTTCACAACGTTCGTGGCGTGCCGGCATCTACTTCACGGTGGGAACATTATGTACGTCTATAAGGTTATGTGCCCTAACCTAAGGCACCTAACACCTCGTATGTAATATTTTACAACATTCCTTGCGTGTCGGGGCCTACTTATCCGTGGGAACATTATATACTTCTATAACGTTATATATACTAACCTGAGGCAACCTAACATCTCGGATGTAATATTTTACAACATTACTTGCGTGTCGGCGCCTACTTATCCGTGGGAACATTATACACTTCTATAACGTTATATATCCTAACCGAAGGCAACATAACATCTCGGACGTGATATTTTACAACATTCGTGGCGTGTCGGCCTCTACTTCTCGGTGGGAACATTATGTGCAGCTATAACGTTATATATCCTAACCTAAGGCAACCTAACATCTCGGATGTAATATTTTACAACATTCCTTGCGTGTCGGCCTATACTTCTCGGTAGGAACATTATGTGCAGCTATAACGTTATATATCCTAACCTAAGGCAACCTAACATCTCGGATATAATATTTTACAACATTCCTTGCGTGTCGGCCCCTACTTCTCGGTGGGAACATTATGTGCAGCTATAACGTTATATATCCTAACCTAAGGCAACCTAACATCTCGGATGTAATATTTTCCAACATTCCTTGCGTGTCGGCCCCTACTTCTTTGTGGGAACATTATGTACGTATGTAACGTTATATGTCCTAACCTAAGCAAACCTAACATCTCGGATGTAATATTTCTCAACATTCGTGGCGTGTCGGCCTCTACTTCTCGGTGGGAACATTATGTACGTCTATAACGTTATATATCCTAACGTAAGGCAACCTAACATCTCGGATGTAATATTTTCCAACATTCCTTGCGTGTCGGCACCTACTTCTCGGTGGGAACATTATGTACGGCTGTAACGTTATATGTCCTAACCTAAGGCAATCTAACATCTCGGACACAATATTTAACAACATTCGTTACGTGTCGACCCTTACTCCTGGGTAGGAACATTATGTACGTCTATAACGTTATATATCCTAACCTAAGGCAACCTAACATCTCGGATGTAATATTTTACAACATTCCTTGCGTGTCGGCGCCTACTTATCCGTGGGAACATTATATACTTCTATAACGTTATATATCCTAACCGAAGGCAACATAACATCTCGTACGTGATATTTTACAACATTCCTTGCGTGTCTACACCTACTCCTCGGTGGGAACATTATGTACGTCTATAACGTTATATATCATATCCTAGGGCCACCTAACACCTCGTATGTAATATTTTACAATATTCGTGGCGTGTCGGCACCTACTTTTCGGTGGTAACATTATATACGGCTATAACGTTATATGTCCTATCCTAGGGCAACCTAACATCTCGGATGTAATATTTTACAACATTCCTTGCGTGTCGGCCCCTACTTCTCGGTGGGAACATTATGTACGGCTCATAACGTTATATGTCCTAACCTAAGGCAACCTAACACCTCGGATGTAATATTTAACAACATTCCTTGCGTGTCGGCGCATACTGCTCCGTGGGAATATTATATACGTCTATAACCTTATATATCCTAACCTAAGGCAACCTAACATCTCGGATGTAATATTTTACAACATTCCTTGCGTGTAGGCGCCTACTTATCCGCGGGAACATTATATACTTCTATAACGTTATATATCCTAACCGAAGGCAACATAACATCTCGGACGTGATATTTTACAACATTCGTGGCGTGCCGGCCTCTACTTCTCGGTGGGAACATTATGTGCAGCTATAACGTTATATATCCTAACCTAAGGCAACCTAACATCTCGGATGTAATATTTTCCAACATTCCTTGCGTGTCGGCACCTACTTCTCGGTGGGAACATTATGTACGGCTGTAACGTTATATGTCCTAACCTAAGGCAACCTAACATCTCGGATGTAATATTTTCCAACATTCCTTGCGTGTCGGCACCTACTTCTCGGTGGGAACATTACATACGTCTATAACGTTATATATCCTATCCTAGAGCAACCTAACATCTCGGACGTTATATGCTACAACATTCGTGGCGTGTCGGCCCCTACTTCTTGGTGGGAACATTATGTACGTATATAACGTTATATGTCCTATCCTAAGGTAACCTAACATCCCGGATGTAATATTTTACAGCATTCCTTGCGCGTCGGCACCTACTTTTCGGTGGTAACATTATATACGTCTATAACGTTATATGTCCTATCCTAGGGCCACCTAACATCTCGGATGTAATATTTTACAACATTCCTTGCGTGTCGGCCCCTACTCCTCGGTGGGAACATTATGTACGGCTATAACGTTATATGTCCTATCCTAGGGCAACCTAATATCTCGGATGTAATATTTTACAACATTCCTTGCGTGTCGGCCCCTTCTTCTTGGTGGGAAAATTATGTACGTATATAACGTTATATGTCCTAACCTAAGCAAACCTATCATCTCGGATGTAATATTTCACAACATTCGTGGCGTGTCGGGCTCTACTTCTCGGTGTGAACATTATGTACGTCTATAACGTTATGTGCCCTAACCTAAGGCAACCTAACACCTCGTATGTAATATTTTACAACATTCGTGGCGTGTAGGCCTCTACTTCTCGGTGGGAACATTATGCACGTCTATAACGTTATATGTCCTAACCTAAGGCAACCTAACGCATCGTATGTAATATTTTACAACATTCGTGGCGTGTCGGCACCTGCTTTTCGGTGGTAACATTATATACGTCTATAACGTTATATGTCCTATCCTAGGGCAACCTAACATCTCGGATGTAATATTTTACAACATTCCTTGCGTGTCGGCCCCTACTTCTCGGTGGGAACATTATGTACGGCTATAACGTTATATGTCCTAACCTATGGCAACCTAACACCTCGGATGTAATATTTTACAACATTCCTTGCGTGTCGGCACCTACTTCTCGGTGGGAACATTATGTACGGCTGTAACGTTATATGTCCTAACCTAAGGCAACCTAACATCTCGGACACAATATTTAACAACATTCGTTACGTGTCGACCCTTACTCCAGGGTAGGAACATTATGTACGTCTATAACGTTATATATCCTAACCTAAGGCAACCTAACATCTCGGATATAATATTTTACAACATTCCTTGCGTGTCGGCCCCGTCTTCTTGGTGGGAAAATTATGTACGTATATAACGTTATATGTCCTAACCTAAGCAAACCTATCATCTCGGATGTAATATTTCACAACATTCGTGGCGTGTCGGCCTCTACTTCTCGGTGTGAACATTATGTACGTCTATAACGTTATGTGCCCTAACCTAAGGCAACCTAACACCTCGTATGTAATATTTTACAACATTCGTGGCGTGTAGGCCTCTATTTCTCGGTGGGAACATTATGCACGTCTATAACGTTATATGTCCTAACCTAAGGCAACCTAACACCTCGTATGTAATATTTTACAACATTCGTGGCGTGTCGGCACCTACTTTTCGGTGGTAACATTATATACGTCTATAACGTTATATGTCCTATCCTAGGGCAACCTAACATCTCGGATGTAATATTTTACAACATTCCTTGCGTGTCGGCCCCTACTTCTCGGTGGGAACATTATGTGCAGCTATAACGTAATATGTCCAAACCTAAGGCAGCCTAACATCTCGGATGTAATATTTTACAACATTCCTTGCGTGTCGGCGCATACTGCTCCGTGGGAATATTATATACGTCTATAACCTTATATATCCTAATCTAAGGCAACCTAACATCTCGGATGTAATATTTTACAACATTCCTTGCGTGTAGGCGCCTACTTATCCGTGGGAACATTATATACTTCTATAACGTTATATATCCTAACCGAAGGCAACATAACATCTCGGACGTGATATTTTACAACATTCGTGGCGTGTCGGCCTCTACTTCTCGGTGGGAACATTATGTGCAGCTATAACGTTATATATCCTAACCTAAGGCAACCTAACATCTCGGATGTAATATTTTACAACATTCCTTGCGTGTCGGCCCCTACTTCTCGGTGGCAACATTATGTACGTATATAACGTTATATGTCCTAACCTAAGCAAACCTAACATCTCGGATGTAATATTTCACAACGTTCGTGGCGTGTCGGCCTCTACTTCTCGGTGTGAACATTATGTACGTCTATAACGTTATGTGCCCTAACCTAAGGCAACCTAACACCTCGTATGTAATATTTTACAACATTCGTGGCGTGTCGGCACCTACTTTTCGGTGGTAACATTATATACGTCTATAACGTTATATGTCCTATCCTAGGGCAACCTAACATCTCGGATGTAATATTTTACAACATTCCTTGCGTGTCGGCCCCTACTTCTCGGTGGGAACATTATGTGCAGCTATAACGTAATATGTCCTAACCTAAGGCAGCCTAACATCTCGGATGTAATATTTTACAACATTCCTTGCGTGTCGGCGCATACTGCTCCGTGGGAATATTATATACGTCTATAACCTTATATATCCTAATCTAAGGCAACCTAACATCTCGGATGTAATATTTTACAACATTCCTTGCGTGTAGGCGCCTACTTATCCGTGGGAACATTATATACTTCTATAACGTTATATATCCTAACCGAAGGCAACATAACATCTCGGACGTGATATTTTACAACATTCGTGGCGTGTCGGCCTCTACTTCTCGGTGGGAACATTATGTGCAGCTATAACGTTATATATCCTAACCTAAGGCAACCTAACATCTCGGATGTAATATTTTACAACATTCCTTGCGTGTCGGCCCCTACTTCTCGGTGGCAACATTATGTACGTATATAACGTTATATGTCCTAACCTAAGCAAACCTAACATCTCGGATGTAATATTTCACAACGTTCGTGGCGTGCCGGCATCTACTTCACGGTGGGAACATTATGTACGTCTATAAGGTTATGTGCCCTAACCTAAGGCACCTAACACCTCGTATGTAATATTTTACAACATTCCTTGCGTGTCGGGGCCTACTTATCCGTGGGAACATTATATACTTCTATAACGTTATATATACTAACCTGAGGCAACCTAACATCTCGGATGTAATATTTTACAACATTACTTGCGTGTCGGCGCCTACTTATCCGTGGGAACATTATACACTTCTATAACGTTATATATCCTAACCGAAGGCAACATAACATCTCGGACGTGATATTTTACAACATTCGTGGCGTGTCGGCCTCTACTTCTCGGTGGGAACATTATGTGCAGCTATAACGTTATATATCCTAACCTAAGGCAACCTAACATCTCGGATGTAATATTTTACAACATTCCTTGCGTGTCGGCCTATACTTCTCGGTAGGAACATTATGTGCAGCTATAACGTTATATATCCTAACCTAAGGCAACCTAACATCTCGGATATAATATTTTACAACATTCCTTGCGTGTCGGCCCCTACTTCTCGGTGGGAACATTATGTGCAGCTATAACGTTATATATCCTAACCTAAGGCAACCTAACATCTCGGATGTAATATTTTCCAACATTCCTTGCGTGTCGGCCCCTACTTCTTTGTGGGAACATTATGTACGTATGTAACGTTATATGTCCTAACCTAAGCAAACCTAACATCTCGGATGTAATATTTCTCAACATTCGTGGCGTGTCGGCCTCTACTTCTCGGTGGGAACATTATGTACGTCTATAACGTTATATATCCTAACGTAAGGCAACCTAACATCTCGGATGTAATATTTTCCAACATTCCTTGCGTGTCGGCACCTACTTCTCGGTGGGAACATTATGTACGGCTGTAACGTTATATGTCCTAACCTAAGGCAATCTAACATCTCGGACACAATATTTAACAACATTCGTTACGTGTCGACCCTTACTCCTGGGTAGGAACATTATGTACGTCTATAACGTTATATATCCTAACCTAAGGCAACCTAACACCTCGTATGTAATATTTTACAACATTCGTGGCGTGTAGGCCTCTACTTCTCGGTGGGAACATTATGCACGTCTATGACGTTATATGTCCTAACCTAAGGCAACCTAACACCTCGTATGTAATATTTTACAACATTCGTGGCGTGTCGGCACCTACTTTTCGGTGGTAACATTATATACGTCTATAACGTTATATGTCCTATCCTAGGGCAACCTAACACCTCGGATGTAATATTTTACAACATTCCTTGCGTGTCGGCCCCTACTTCTCGGTGGGAACATTATGTGCAGCTATAACGTAATATGTCCTAACCTAAGGCAACCTAACATCTCGGATGTAATATTTTACAACATTCCTTGCGTGTCGGCGCCTACTTATACGTGGGAACATTATATACCTCTATAACGTTATATATCCTAACCGAAGGCAACATAACATCTCGGACGTGATATTTTACAACATTCGTGGCGTGTCGGCCTCTACTTCTCGGTGGGAACATTATGTGCAGCTATAACGTTATATATCCTAACCTAAGGCAACCTAACATCTCGGATGTAATATTTTACAACATTCCTTGCGTGTCGGCCTCTACTTCTCGGTGAGAACATTATGTGCAGCTATAACGTTATATATCCTAACCTAAGGCAACCTAACATCTCGGATGTAATATTTTCCAACATTCCTTGCGTGTCGGCACCTACTTCTCGGTGGGAACATTACATACGTCTATAACGTTATATATCCTATCCTAGAGCAACCTAACATCTCGGACGTTATATGCTACACCATTCGTGGCGTGTCGGCCCCTACTTCTTGGTGGGAACATTATGTACGTATATAACGTTATATGTCCTATCCTAAGGTAACCTAACATCCCGGGTGTAATATTTTACAGCATTCCTTGCGCTTCGGCACCTACTTTTCGGTGGTAACATTATATACGTCTATAACGTTATATGTCCTATCCTAGGGCCACCTAACATCTCGGATGTAATATTTTACAACATTCCTTGCGTGTCGGCCCCTACTTCTCGGTGGGAACATTATGTACGTCTATAACGTTATATGTCCTATCCTAGGGCAACCTAACATCTCGGATGTAATATTTTACAACATTCCTTGCGTGTCGGCGCCTACTTCTCGGTGGGAACATTATGTGCAGCTATATCGTTATATATCCTAACCTAAGGCAACCTAACATCTCGGATGTAATATTTTCCAACATTCCTTGCGTGTCGGCCCCTACTTCTTTGTGGGAACATTATGTACGTATGTAACGTTATATGTCCTAACCTAAGCAAACCTAACATCTCGGATGTAATATTTCTCAACATTCGTGTCGTGTCGGCCTCTACTTCTCGGTGGGAACATTATGTACGTCTATAACGTTATATATCCTAACGTAAGGCAACCTAACATCTCGGATGTAATATTTTCCAACATTCCTTGCGTGTCGGCACCTACTTCTCGGTGGGAACATTATGTACGGCTGTAACGTTATATGTCCTAACCTAAGGCAATCTAACATCTCGGACACAATATTTAACAACATTCGTTACGTGTCGACCCTTACTCCTGGGTAGGAACATTATGTACGTCTATAACGTTATATATCCTAACCTAAGGCAACCTAACACCTCGTATGTAATATTTTACAACATTCGTGGCGTGTAGGCCTCTACATCTCGGTGGGAACATTATGCACGTCTATGACGTTATATGTCCTAACCTAAGGCAACCTAACATCTCGGATGTAATATTTTACAACATTCCTTGCGTGTCGGGGCCTACTAATCCGTGGGAACATTATATACTTCTATAACGTCATATATACTAACCTAAGGCAACCTAACATCTCGGATGTAATATTTTACAACATTACTTGCGTGTCGGCGCCTACTTATCCGTGGGAACATTATACACTTCTATAACGTTATATATCCTAACCGAAGGCAACATAACATCTCGGTCGTGATATTTTACAACATTCGTGGCGTGTCGGCCTCTACTTCTCGGTGGGAACATTATGTACAGCTATAACGTTATATATCCTAACCTAAGGCAACCTAACATCTCGGATGTAATATTTTACAACATTCCTTGCGTGTCGCCCTATACTTCTCGGTGGGAACATTATGTGCAGCTATAACGTTATATATCCTAACCTAAGGCAACCTAACATCTCGGATGTAATATTTTACAACATTCCTTGCGTGTCGGCCCCTACTTCTCGGTGGGAACATTATGTGCAGCTATAACGTTATATATCCTAACCTAAGGCAACCTAACATCTCGGATGTAATATTTTCCAACGTTCCTTGCGGGTCGGCCCCTACTTCTTTGTGGGAACATTATGTACGTATGTAACGTTATATGTCCTAACCTAAGCAAACCTAACATCTCGGATGTAATATTTCTCAACATTCGTGGCGTGTCGGCCTCTACTTCTCGGTGGGAACATTATGTACGTCTATAACGTTATATATCCTAACGTAAGGCAACCTAACATCTCGGATGTAATATTTTCCAACATTCCTTGCGTGTCGGCACCTACTTCTCGGTGGGAACATTATGTACGGCTGTAACGTTATATGTCCTAACCTAAGGCAACCTAACATCTCGGACTCAATATTTAACAACATTCGTTACGTGTCGACCCTTACTCCTGGGTAGGAACATTATGTACGTCTATAACGTTATATATCCTAACCTAAGGCAACCGAACACCTCGTATGTAATATTTTACAACATTCGTGGCGTGTAGGCCTCTACTTCTCGGTGGGAACATTATGCACGTCTATGACGTTATATGTCCTAACCTAAGGCAACCTAACACCTCGTATGTAATATTTTACAACATTCGTGGCGTGTCGGCACCTACTTTTCGGTGGTAACATTATATACGTCTATAACGTTATATGTCCTATCCTAGGGCAACCTAACACCTCGGATGTAATATTTTACAACATTCCTTGCGTGTCGGCCCCTACTTCTCGGTGGGAACATTATGTGCAGCTATAACGTAATATGTCCTAACCTAAGGCAACCTAACATCTCGGATGTAATATTTTACAACATTCCTTGCGTGTCGGCGCCTACTTATACGTGGGAACATTATATACCTCTATAACGTTATATATCCTAACCGAAGGCAACATAACATCTCGGACGTGATATTTTACAACATTCGTGGCGTGTCGGCCTCTACTTCTCGGTGGGAACATTATGTGCAGCTATAACGTTATATATCCTAACCTAAGGCAACCTAACATCTCGGATGTAATATTTTACAACATTCCTTGCGTGTCGGCCTATACTTCTCGGTAGGAACATTATGTGCAGCTATAACGTTATATATCCTAACCTAAGGCAACCTAACATCTCGGATGTAATATTTTACAACATTCCTTGCGTGTCGGCCCCTACTTCTCGGTGGGAACATTATGTGCAGCTATAACGTTATATATCCTAACCTAAGGCAACCTAACATCTCGGATGTAATATTTTCCAACGTTCCTTGCGGGTCGGCCCCTACTTCTTTGTGGGAACATTATGTACGTATGTAACGTTATATGTCCTAACCTAAGCAAACCTAACATCTCGGATGTAATATTTCTCAACATTCGTGGCGTGTCGGCCTCTACTTCTCGGTGGGAACATTATGTACGGCTATAACGTTATATATCCTAACGTAAGGCAACCTAACATCTCGGATGTAATATTTTCCAACATTCCTTGCGTGTCGGCACCTACTTCTCGGTGGGAACATTATGTACGGCTGTAACGTTATATGTCCTAACCTAAGGCAACCTAACATCTCGGACACAATATTTAACAACATTCGTTACGTGTCGACCCTTACTCCTGGGTAGGAACATTATGTACGTCTATAACGTTATATATCCTAACCCAAGGCAACCGAACACCTCGTATGTAATATTTTACAACATTCGTGGCGTGTAGGCCTCTACTTCTCGGTGGGAACATTATGCACGTCTATGACGTTATATGTCCTAACCTAAGGCAACCTAACACCTCGTATGTAATATTTTACAACATTCGTGGCGTGTCGGCACCTACTTTTCGGTGGTAACATTATATACGTCTATAACGTTATATGTCCTATCCTAGGGCAACCTAACACCTCGGATGTAATATTTTACAACATTCCTTGCGTGTCGGCCCCTACTTCTCGGTGGGAACATTATGTGCAGCTATAACGTAATATGTCCTAACCTAAGGCAACCTAACATCTCGGATGTAATATTTTACAACATTCCTTGCGTGTCGGCGCCTACTTATACGTGGGAACATTATATACCTCTATAACGTTATATATCCTAACCGAAGGCAACATAACATCTCGGACGTGATATTTTACAACATTCGTGGCGTGTCGGCCTCTACTTCTCGGTGGGAACATTATGTGCAGCTATAACGTTATATATCCTAACCTAAGGCAACCTAACATCTCGGATGTAATATTTTCCAACATTCCTTGCGTGTCGGCACCTACTTCTCGGTGGGAACATTACATACGTCTATAACGTTATATATCCTATCCTAGAGCAACCTAACATCTCGGACGTTATATGCTACACCATTCGTGGCGTGTCGGCCCCTACTTCTTGGTGGGAACATTATGTACGTATATAACGTTATATGTCCTATCCTAAGGTAACCTAACATCCCGGATGTAATATTTTACAGCATTCCTTGCGCGTCGGCACCTACTTTTCGGTGGTACCATTATATACGTCTATAACGTTATATGTCCTATCCTAGGGCCACCTAACATCTCGGATGTAATATTTTACAACATTCCTTGCGTGTCGGCCCCTACTTCTCGGTGGGAACATTATGTACGGCTATAACGTTATATGTCCTATCCTAGGGCAACCTAACATCTCGGATGTAATATTTTACAACATTCCTTGCGTGTCGGCCCCTACTTCTCGGTGGGAACGTTATGTGCAGCTATATCGTTATATATCCTAACCTAAGGCAACCTAACATCTCGGATGTAATATTTTACAACATTCCTTGCGTGTCGGGGCCTACTAATCCGTGGGAACATTATATACTTCTATAACGTTATATATACTAACCTAAGGCAACCTAACATCTCGGATGTAATATTTTACAACATTACTTGCGTGTCGGCCCCTACTTCTTTGTGGGAACATTATGTACGTATGTAACGTTATATGTCCTAACCTAAGCAAACCTAACATCTCGGATGTAATATTTCTCAACATTCGTGGCGTGTCGGCCTCTACTTCTCGGTGGGAACATCATGTACGTCTATAACGTTATATATCCTAACGTAAGGCAACCTAACATCTCGGATGTAATATTTTCCAACATTCCTTGCGTGTCGGCACCTACTTCTCGGTGGGAACATTATGTACGGCTGTAACGTTATATGTCCTAACCTAAGGCAACCTAACATCTCGGACACAATATTTAACAACATTCGTTACGTGTCGACCCTTACTCCTGGGTAGGAACATTATGTACGTCTATAACGTTATATATCCTAACCTAAGGCAACCAAACACCTCGTATGTAATATTTTACAACATTCGTGGCGTGTAGGCCTCTACTTCTCGGTGGGAACATTATGCACGTCTATGACGTTATATGTCCTAACCTAAGGCAACCTAACACCTCGTATGTAATATTTTACAACATTCGTGGCGTGTCGGCACCTACTTTTCGGTGGTAACATTATATACGTCTATAACGTTATATGTCCTATCCTAGGGCAACCTAACACGTCGGATGTAATATTTTACAACATTCCTTGCGTGTCGGCCCCTACTTCTCGGTGGGAACATTATGTGCAGCTATAACGTAATATGTCCTAACCTAAGGCAACCTAACATCTCGGATGTAATATTTTACAACATTCCTTGCGTGTCGGCGCCTACTTATACGTGGGAACATTATATACCTCTATAACGTTATATATCCTAACCGAAGGCAACATAACATCTCGGACGTGATATTTTACAAAATTCGTGGCGTGTCGGCCTCTACTTCTCGGTGGGAACATTATGAGCAGCTATAACGTTATATATCCTAACCTAAGGCAACCTAACATCTCGGATGTAATATTTTACAACATTCCTTGCGTGTCGGCCCCTACTTCTCGGTGGGAACATTATGTGCAGCTATATCGTTATATATCCTAACCTAAGGCAACCTAACATCTCGGATGTAATATTTTACAACATTCCTTGCGTGTCGGGGCCTACTTATCCGTGGGAACATTATATACTTCTATAACGTTATATATACTAACCTAAGGCAACCTAACATCTCGGATGTAATATTTTACAACATTACTTGCGTGTCGGCGCCTACTTATCCGTGGGAACATTATACACTTCTATAACGTTATATATCCTAACCGAAGGCAACATAACATCTCGGACGTGATATTTTACAACATTCGTGGCATGTCGGCCTCTACTTCTCGGTGGGAACATTATGTGCAGCTATAACGTTATATATCCTAACCTAAGGCAACCTAACATCTCGGATGTAATATTTTACAACATTCCTTGCGTGTCGGCCCCTACTTCTTTGTGGGAACATTATGTGCAGCTATAACGTTATATATCCTAACCTAAGGCAACCTAACATCTCGGATGTAATATTTTACAACATTCCTTGCGTGTCGGCCCCTTCTTCTTGGTGGGAAAATTATGTACGTATATAACGTTATATGTCCTAACCTAAGCAAACCTATCATCTCGGATGTAATATTTCACAACATTCGTGGCGTGTCGGCCTCTACTTCTCGGTGGGAACATTATGTACGTCTATAACGTTATGTGCCCTAACCTAAGGCAACCTAACACCTCGTATGTAATATTTTACAACATTCGTGGCGTGTAGGTCTCTACTTCTCGGTGGGAACATTATGTACGGCTATAACGTTATATGTCCTAACCTAAGGCAACCTAACACCTCGGATGTAACATTTTACAACATTCCTTGCTTGTCGGCGCATACTGCTCCGTGGGAATATTATATACGTCTATAACCTTATATATCCTAACCTAAGGCAACCTAACATCTCGGATGTAATATTTTACAACATTCCTTGCGTGTCGGCGCCTACTTATCCGTGGGAACATTATATACTTCTATAACGTTATATATCCTAACCGAAGGCAACATAACATCTCGGACGTGATATTTTACAACATTCCTTGCGTGTCGACCCCTACTCCTCGGTGGGAACATTATGTACGTCTATAACGTTATATATCATATCCTAGGGCCACCTAACACCTCGTATGTAATATTTTACAATATTCGTGGCGTGTCGGCACCTACTTTTCGGTGGTAACATTATATACGGCTATAACGTTATATGTCCTATCCTAGGGCAACCTAACATCTCGGATGTAATATTTTACAACATTCCTTGCGTGTCGGCCCCTACTTCTCGGTGGGAACATTATGTACGGCTCATAACGTTATATGTCCTAACCTAAGGCAACCTAACACCTCGGATGTAATATTTAACAACATTCCTTGCGTGTCGGCGCATACTGCTCCGTGGGAATATTATCTTACGTCTATAACCTTATATATCCTAACCTAAGGCAACCTAACATCTCGGATGTAATATTTTACAACATTCCTTGCGTGTCGGCGCCTACTTATCCGTGGGAACATTATATACTTCTCTAACGTTATATATCCTAACCGAAGGCAACATAACATCTCGGACGTGCTATTTTACAACATTCGTGGCGTGTCGGCCTCTACTTCTCGGTGGGAACATTATGTGCAGCTATAACGTTATATATCCTAACCTAAGGCAACCTAACATATCGGATGTAATATTTTACAACATTCCTTGCGTGTCGGCCCCTACTTCTTTGTGGGAACATTATGTACGTATGTAACGTTATATGTCCTAACCTAAGCAAACCTAACATCTCGGATGTAATATTTCTCAACATTCGTGGCGTGTCGGCCTCTACTTCTCGGTGGCAACATTATGTACGTATATAACGTTATATGTCCTAACCTAAGCAAACCTAACATCTCGGATGTAATATTTCACAACGTTCGTGGCGTGCCGGCATCTACTTCACGGTGGGAACATTATGTACGTCTATAAGGTTATGTGCCCTAACCTAAGGCACCTAACACCTCGTATGTAATATTTTACAACATTCGTGGCGTGTAGGCCTCTACTTCTCGGTGGGAACATTATGTACGTCTATAACGTTATATATCCTAACGTAAGGCAACCTAACATCTCGGATGTAATATTTTCCAACATTCCTTGCGTGTCGGCACCTACTTCTCGGTGGGAACATTATGTACGGCTGTAACGTTATATGTCCAAACCTAAGGCAACCTAACATCTCGGACACAATATTTAACAACATTCGTTACGTGTCGACCCTTACTCCTGGGTAGGAACATTATGTACGTCTATAACGTTATATATCCTAACCTAAGGCAACCTAACATCTCGGATGTAATATTTTACAACATTCCTTGCGTGTCGGCCTCTTCTTCTTGGTGGGAAAATTATGTACGTATATAACGTTATATGTCCTAACCTAAGCAAACCTATCATTTCGGATGTAATATTTCACAACATTCGTGGCGTGTAGGCCTCTACTTCTCGGTGGGAACATTATGCACGTCTATAACGTTATATGTCCTAACCTAAGGCAACCTAACACCTCGTATGTAATATTTTACAACATTCGTGGCGTGTCGGCACCTACTTTTCGGTGGTAACATTATATACGTCTATAACGTTATATGTCCTATCCTAGGGCAACCTAACATCTCGGATGTAATATTTTACAACATTCCTTGCGTGTCGGCCCCTACTTCTCGGTGGGAACATTATGTACGGCTATAACGTTATATATCCTAACCTATGGCATCCTAACACCTCGGATGTAATATTTTACAACATTCCTTGCGTGTCGGCGCATACTGCTCCGTGGGAATATTATATACGTCTATAACCTTATATATCCTAACCTAAGGCAACCTAACATCTCGGATGTAATATTTTACAACATTCATGGCGTGTCGGCGCCTACTTTTCGGTGGTAACATTATATACGTCTATAACGTTATATGTCCTATCCTAGGGCAACCTAACATCTCGGATGTAATATTTTACAACATTCCTTGCGTGTCGGCCCCTACTTCTCGGTGGGAACATTATGTGCAGCTATATCGTTATATATCCTAACCTAAGGCAACCTAACATCTCGGATGTAATATTTTACAACATTCCTTGCGTGTCGGCCCCTACTTCTTTGTGGGAACATTATGTACGTCTATAACGTTATATATCCTAACCTGAGGCAACCTAACATCTCGGATATAATATTTTACAACATTCCTTGCGTGTCGGCCCCTTCTTCTTGGTGGGAAAATTATGTACGTATATAACGTTATATGTCCTAACCTAAGCAAACCTATCATTTCGGATGTAATATTTCACAACATTCGTGGCGTGTCGGCCTCTACTTCTCGGTGTGAACATTATGTACGTCTATAACGTTATGTGCCCTAACCTAAGGCAACCTAACACCTCGTATGTAATATTTTACAACATTCGTGGCGTGTAGGCCTCTACTTCTCGGTGGGAACATTATGCACGTCTATAACGTTATATGTCCTAACCTAAGGCAACCTAACACCTCGTATGTAATATTTTACAACATTCCTGGCGTGTCGGCACCTACTTTTCGGTGGTAACATTATATACGTCTATAACGTTATATGTCCTATCCTAGGGCAACCTAACATCTCGGATGTAATATTTTACAACATTCCTTGCGTGTCGGCCCCTACTTCTCGGTGGGAACATTATGTACGGCTATAACGTTATATGTCCTAACCTAAGGCAACCTAACACCTCGGATGTAATAATTAACAACATTCGTGGCGTGTCGGCCACTACTTCTCGGTGGGAACATTATGCGCAGCTATAACGTAATATGTCCTAACCTAAGGCAGCCTAACATCTCGGATGTAATATTTTACAACATTCCTTGCGTGTCGGCGCATACTGCTCCGTGGGAATATTATATACGTCTATAACCTTATATATCCTAACCTAAGGCAACCTAACATCTCGGATGTAATATTTTCCAACATTCCTTGCGTGTCGGCACCTACTTCTCGGTGGGAATATTATGTACGTATATAACGTTATGTGCCCTAACCTAAGGCAACCGTACACCTCGTATGTAATATTTTACACCATTCGTGGCGTGTCGGCCTCTACTTCTCGGTGGGAACATTATGTACGTCTATAACGTTATGTGCCCTAACCTAAGGCAACCTAACACCTCGTATGTAATATTTTACAACATTCGTGGCGTGTAGGCCTCTACTTCTCGGTGGGAACATTGTGTACGTCTATAACGTTATATATCCTAACGTAAGGCAACCTAACATCTAGGATGTAATATTTTCCAACATTCCTTGCGTGTCGGCACCTATTTTTCGGTGGGAATATTATATACTTCTATAACGTTATATATCCTATCCTAGGGCAACCTAACATCTCGGACGTTATATTCTACAACATTCGTGGCGTGTCGGCCCCTACTTCTCGGTGGGAACATTATGTACGGCTATAACGTTATATGTCCTAACCTATGGCAACCTAACACCTCGGATGTAATATTTTACAACATTCCTTGCGTGTCGGCGCATACTGCTCCGTGGGAATATTATATACGTCTATAACCTTATATATCCTAACCTAAGGCAACCTAACATCTCGGATGTAATATTTTACAACATTCATGGCGTGTCGGCACCTACTTTTCGGTGGTAACATTATATACGTCTATAACGTTATATGTCCTATCCTAGGGCAACCTAACATCTCGGATGTAATATTTTACAACATTCCTTGCGTGTCGGCCCCTACTTCTCGGTGGGAACATTATGTGCAGCTATATCGTTATATATCCTAACCTAAGGCAACCTAACATCTCGGATGTAATATTTTACAACATTCCTTGCGTGTCGGCCCCTACTTCTTTGTGGGAACATTATGTACGTCTATAACGTTATATATCCTAACCTGAGGCAACCTAACATCTCGGATATAATATTTTACAACATTCCTTGCGTGTCGGCCCCTTCTTCTTGGTGGGAACATTATGTACGGCTATAACATTATATGTCCTAACCTAAGGCCACCTAACTTCTCGGACGTAATATTTTACAACATTCCTTGCGTGTCGGCGCATACTACTCCGTGGGAACACTATGTACGTCTATAACGTTATATATCCTCACCTAAGGCAACCTAACATCTCGGATGTAATATTTTACAGCATTCCTTGCGTGTCGGCCCCTACTTCTCGGTGGGAATATCATGTACGTATATAACGTTATATGTCCTATCCTAAGGCAACCTAACACCTCGGATGTAATATTTAACAACATTCGTGGCGTGTCGGCCACTACTTCTCGGTGGGAACATTATGTGCAGCTATAACGTAATATGTCCTAACCTAAGGCAACCTAACATCTCGGATGTAATATTTTACAACATTCTTTGCGTGTCGGAGCATACTACTCCGTGGGAACATTATATACCTCTATAACGTTATATATCCTTACCAAAGGCAACATAACATCTCGGACGTGGTATTTTACAACATTCCTTGCGTGTCGGCACCTACTTCTCGGTGGGAACATTATGTACGTCTATAACGTTATATATCCTAACATAAGGCAACCTAACAACTCGGATGTAATATTTGACAACATTCCTGGCCCTTCAGCCCCTACTTCTCTGTGGGAACATTATGTACTTCTATAACGTTATATGCCCTGACCTAAGGCAACCTAACAACTCGGATGTACTATATAATAATCATGACGTTATATGTCCTAATCTAAGGCAACCTAACTTCTCGGACGTAATATATTACAACATTCCTTGCGTGTCGGCGCCTACTTCTCCGTGGGAACATTATATACGTCTATAACGTTATATATCCTAACCTAAGGCAACCTAACACCTCGTACGTAATATTTTACAACATTCGTGGCGTGTCGGCCCCTACTTCTTGGTGGGAACATTATTTACGACTATAATGTTATACGTCATAACCTAAGGCAAGCTAACATCTCGGATGTAATATTTTACAACATTCCTTGCGTGTCGGCGCCTACTTATCCGTGGGAACATTATATACTTCTATAACGTTGTATATCCTAACCGAAGGCAACATAACATCTCGGACGTGATATTTTACAACACTCGTGGCGTGTCGGCCTCTACTTCTCGGTGGGAACATTATATACGTCTATAACGTTATATATCCTATCCTAGGGCAACCTAACTTCTCGGACGCTATATTCTACAACATTCTTGGCGTGTCTGCCCCTCCTTCTTGGTGGGAACATTATGTACGTATATAACATTATATGTCCTATCCTAAGGCAACCTAACACCTCGGACGCAATATTTTACAACATTCCTTGCGTGTCGGCACCTACATCTCGGTGGGAACATTATATACGTCTATAACGTTATATATCCTATCCTAGGGCAACCTAACTTATCGGCTGTAATATTTTACAACATTCCTTTCGTGTCGGCCCCTCCTTCGCGGTGGGAACATTATGTACGGCTATAACATTATATGTCCTAACGTAAGGCCACCTAACTTCTCGAACGTAATATTTTACAACATTCGTGGCGTGTCGGCCCCTACTTCTTGTTGGGAACATTATGTACGTAAATAACGTTATATGTCCTATCCTAAGGCAACATAACATCTCGGACGTGGTATTTTACAACATTCCTTGCGTGTCGGCGCAGACTTCTCGGTGCGTACATTATATACGTCTATAACGTTATATGTCCTAACCTAAGGAAACCTAACATCTCGGACGTTACATTCTATAACATTCGTGGCGTGTCGGCCCTTACTTCTTGGTGGGAACATTATGCACGTCTATAACGTTATATGTCGTATTCTAGGGAAACCTAACATCTCGGATGTAATATTTTACAACATTCTTTGCGTGTCGGCGCATACTACTCCGTGGGAACATTATATACCTCTATAACGTTATATATCCTTACCAAAGGCAACATAACATCTCGGACGTGGTATTTTACAACATTCCTTGCGTGTCGGCACCTACTTCTCGGTGGGAACATTATGTACGTCTATAACGTTATATATCCTAAGCTAAGGCAACCTAACATCTCGGATGTAATATTTTATAACATTCCTTGCGTGTCGGCCCCTACTTCTCGGTGGGAACATTATATACGTCTATAACGTTATATATCCTATCCTAGGGCAACCTATCTCCTCGGACGCTATATTCTACAGCATTCGTGGCGTGTCGGCCTCTACTTTTCGGTGGTAACATTATATACGTCTATAACGTTATATGTCCTATCCTAGGGTAACCTAACATCTCGGCTGTAATATTTTACAACATTCCTTTCGTGTCGGCCCCTCCTTCGCGGTGGGAACATTATGTACGGCTATAACATTATATGTCCTAACCTAAGGCCACCTAACTTCTCGGACGTAATATTTTACAACATTCGTGGCGTGTCTGACCCTACTCCTTGTTGGGAACATTATGTACGTAAATAACGTTATGTGTCCTATCCTAAGGAAACCTAACATCTCGGATGTAATATCTCACAACATTCGTGGCGTGTCGGCCCCTACTTCTCGGTGGGGACATTATGTACGTCTATATCGTTATGTGTCCTAACCTAAGGCAACCTAGCACCTCGTATGTAATATTTTACAACATTCGTGGCGTGTCGGCCCCTACTTCTCGGTGGGAACATTATGTACGACTATAACGTTATATGTCCTAACCTAAGGCAACCTGACATCTCGGATGTAATATTCTACAACATTTGTGGCGTGTCGGCCCCTACTTCTCGGTGGGAACATTATGTACGTCTATAACGTTATATGTTCTATCCCAGGGCAACCTAACATCTCGGATGTAATATCTTACAACATTCTTTGCGTGTCGGCGCCTACTTCTCGGTGGGAACATTATGCACGTCTATAACGTTATATATCCTAACCTAAGGCAACCTAACACCTCGTATGTAATATTTTACAGCATTCGTGGCGTGTCGGCCCCTACTTCTTGGTGGGAACATTATGTACGACTCTAACGTTATACGTCCTAACCTAAGGCAACCTAACATCTCCGATGTAATATTTAACAACATTTGTGGCGTGTCTGCCCCTACTTCTCGGTGGGAACATTATGTACGGATATAACGTTCTATGTCCTAACCGAAGACAACCATATCATCTCGGATGTAATATTTTACAGCATTCCTTGCGTGTCGGAACCTACTTTTCGGTGGTAACATTATATACGTCTATTACGTTATATGTACTAACCTAAGGCAACCTAACACCTCGTATGTAATATTTTACAACATTCCTTGCGTGTCGGCCCCTACTTCTCGGTGGGAATATCATGTACGTATATAACGTTATATGTCCTAACCTAAGCAAACCTAACTTCTCGGACGTAATATTTTACAACATTCCTTGCGTGTCGGCGCATACTACTCCGTGGGAACACTATGTACGTCTATAATGTTATATATCCTAACGTAAGGCAACCTAACATCTCGGATGTAATATTTTCCAACATTCCTTGCGTGTCGGCCCCTACTTCTCGGTGGGAACATTATATACGTCTATAACATTATATATCCTATCCTAGGGCAACCTAACATCTCGGACGTTACATTCTACAACATTCGTGGCGTGTCGGCCCCTACTTCTTGGTGGGAACATTATGTACGTATATAACGTTATATGTCCTATCCTAAGGCAACCTAACACCTCGGATGTAATATTTAACAACATTCGTGGCGTGTCGGCCACTACTTCTCGGTGGGAACATTATGTGCAGCTATAACGTAATATGTCCTAACCTAAGGCAACCTAACATCTCGGATGTAATATTTTACAACATTCTTTGCGTGTCGGAGCATACTACTCCGTGGGAACATTATATACCTCTATAACGTTATATATCCTTACCAAAGGCAACATAACATCTCGGACGTGGTATTTTACAACATTCCTTGCGTGTCGGCACCTACTTCTCGGTGGGAACATTATGTACGTATATAACGTTATATGTCCTAACCTAAGCAAACCTAACATCTCGGATGTAATATTTAACAACATTCGTGGCGTGTCGGCTTCTACTTCTCGGTGGGAACATTATGTGCAGCTATAACGTAATAAATCCTAACCTAAGGAAACCTAACATCTCGGACGCAATATTTTACAACATTCCTTGCGTGTCGGCACCTACATCTCGGTGGGAATATTATATACTTCTATAACGTTATATATCCTATCCTAGGGCAACCTAACTTCTCGGACGCTATATTCTACAACATTCCTGGCGTGTCGGCCTCTTCTTTTCGGTGGTAACATTATATACGTCTATAACGTTATATGTCCTATCCTAGGGCAACCTAACATCTCGGCTGTAATATTTTACAACATTCCTTTCGCGTCGGCCCCTCCTTCGCGGTGGGAACATTATGTACGGCTATAACGTTATATGTCCTATCCTAGGGCAACCTAACATCTCGGCTGTAATATTTTACAACATTCCTTTCGCGTCGGCCCCTCCTTCGCGGTGGGAACATTATGTACGGCTATAATATTATATGTCCTAACCTAAGGCCACCTAACTTCTCGGACGTAATATTATACAACATTCGTGGCGTGTCGGCCCCTACTTCTTGTTGGGAACATTATGTACGTAAATAACGTTATATGTCCTATCCTAAGGCAACATTACATCTCGGACGTGGTATTTTACAACATTCCATGCGTGTCGGCGCCGACTTCTCGGTGGGTACATTATATACGTCTATAACGTTATATGTCCTAACCTAAATAAACCTAACATCTCGGATGTAATATCTCACAACATTCGTGGCGTGTCGGCCTCTACTTCTCGGTGGGGGCATTATGTACGTCTATATCGTTATGTGTCCTAACCTAAGGCAACCTAACATCTCGGATGTAATATTCTACAACATTTGTGGCGTGTCGGCCCCTACTTCTTGTTGGGAACATTATGTACGTATATAACGTTATATGTCCTATCCTGCGGCAAGCTAACATCTCGGATGTAATATTTTACAACATTCCTTGCGTGTCGGCCCCTACTTCTCGGTGTGAACATTATGTACGGCTATAACGTTATATGTCCTAACCTAAGGCAACCTGATATCTCGGACACAATATTTAACAACATTCGTTACGTGTCGACCCCTACTCCTCGGTGGGAACATTATGTACGTCTATAACGTTATATATCCTAACCTAAGGCAACCTAACATCTCGGATGTAATATTTTACAACATTCCTTGCGTGTCGGCGCCTACTTCTCCGTGGGAACATTATATACGTCTATAACGTTATATATCCTAACCTAAGGCAACCTAACACCTCGTATGTAATATTTTACAACATTCGTGGCGTGTCGGCCCCTACTTCTTGGTGGGAACATTATTTACAACTATAATGTTATACGTCCTAACCTAAGGCAACCTAACATCTCGGATGTAATATTTTACAACATTCCTTGCGTGTCGGCGCCTACTTATCCGTGGGAACATTATATACTTCTATAACGTTATATATCCTAACCGAAGGCAACATAACATCTCGGACGTGATATTTTACAACATTCCTTGCGTGTCGGCACCTACTTTTCGGTGGGAACATTATGTACGTCTATAACGTTATATGTCCTATCCTAAGGAAACCTAACATCTCGGATGTAATATTTTACAACATTCCTTTCGTGTCGGCCCCTCCTTCGCGGTATGAACATTATGTACGTCTATAACGTTATATGTCCTATCCCAGGGCAACCTAACATCTCGGATGTAATATCTTACAACATTCTTTGCGTGTAGGCGCCTACTTCTCCGTGGGAACATTATATACTTCTATAACGTTATATTTTCCAACCGAAGGCAACATAACATCTCGGTCGTGATATTTTACAATATTCCTTGCGTGTCGGCACCTACTTCTCGGTGAAAAATTATATACGTCTCTAACGTTATTTATATTATCCTAGGGCAACCTAACATCTCGGACGTTATATTTTACAACATTCGTGGCGTGTCGGCCCCTACTTCTTGTTGGGAACATTATGTACGTATATAACGTTATATGTCCTATCCTAAGGCAAGCTAACATCTCGGATGTAATATTTTACAACATTCCTTGCGAGTCGGCGCCTACTAATCGGTGGGAACGTTATATACTTCTATAACGTTATATGTCCTAACCGAAGGCAACATAACATCTCGGACGTGATATTTTGCAACATTCGTGGCGTGTCGGCCTCTACTTCTCTGTGGGAACATTAAGTGCAGCTATAAAGTAATATGTTCTAACCTCAGGCAACCTAACGTCTTGGACGCAATATTTTACAACATTCCATGCGTGTCGGCACCTACTTCTCGGTGGGAACATTATGTACGTCTATAACGTTATATATCCTAACATAAGGCAACCTAACAACTCGGATGTAATATTTGACAACATTCCTGGCCCTTCAGCCCCTACTTCTCTGTGGGAACATTATGTACTTCTATAACGTTATATGCCCTGACCTAAGGCAACCTAACAACTCGGATGTACTATATAATAATCATGACGTTATATGTCCTAATCTAAGGCAACCTAACTTCTCGGACGTAATATTTTACAACATTCCTTGCGTGTCGGCGCCTACTTCTCCGTGGGAACATTATATACGTCTATAACGTTATATATCCTAACCTAAGGCAACCTAACACCTCGTATGTAATATTTTACAACATTCGTGGCGTGTCGGCCCCTACTTCTTGGTGGGAACATTATTTACGACTATAATGTTATACGTCATAACCTAAGGCAACCTAACATCTCGGATGTAATATTTTACAACATTCCTTGCGTGTCGGCGCCTACTTATCCGTGGGAACATTATATACTTCTATAACGTTGTATATCCTAACCGAAGGCAACATAACATCTCGGACGTGATATTTTACAACACTCGTGGCGTGTCGGCCTCTACTTCTCGGTGGGAACATTATATACGTCTATAACGTTATATATCCTATCCTAGGGCAACCTAACTTCTCGGACGCTATATTCTACAACATTCTTGGCGTGTCTGCCCCTCCTTCTTGGAGGGAACATTATGTACGTATATAACATTATATGTCCTATCCTAAGGCAACCTAACACCTCGGACGCAATATTTTACAACATTCCTTGCGTGTCGGCACCTACATCTCGGTGGGAACATTATATACGTCTATAACGTTATATATCCTATCCTAGGGCAACCTAACTTATCGGCTGTAATATTTTACAACATTCCTTTCGTGTCGGCCCCTCCTTCGCGGTGGGAACATTATGTACGGCTATAACATTATATGTCCTAACGTAAGGCCACCTAACTTCTCGAACGTAATATTTTACAACATTCGTGGCGTGTCGGCCCCTACTTCTTGTTGGGAACATTATGTACGTAAATAACGTTATATGTCCTATCCTAAGGCAACATAACATCTCGGACGTGGTATTTTACAACATTCCTTGCGTGTCGGCGCAGACTTCTCGGTGCGTACATTATATACGTCTATAACGTTATATGTCCTAACCTAAGGAAACCTAACATCTCGGACGTTACATTCTATAACATTCGTGGCGTGTCGGCCCCTACTTCTTGGTGGGAACATTATGCACGTCTATAACGTTATATGTCGTATTCTAGGGAAACCTAACATCTCGGATGTAATATTTTACAACATTCTTTGCGTGTCGGCGCATACTACTCCGTGGGAACATTATATACCTCTATAACGTTATATATCCTTACCAAAGGCAACATAACATCTCGGACGTGGTATTTTACAACATTCCTTGCGTGTCGGCACCTACTTCTCGGTGGGAACATTATGTACGTCTATAACGTTATATATCCTAAGCTAAGGCAACCTAACATCTCGGATGTAATATTTTATAACATTCCTTGCGTGTCGGCCCCTACTTCTCGGTGGGAACATTATATGCGTCTATAACGTTATATATCCTATCCTAGGGCAACCTAACATCTCGGACGTTACATTCTATAACATTCGTGGCGTGTCGGCCCCTACTTCTTGGTGGGAACATTATGCACGTCTATAACGTTATATGTCGTATTCTAGGGAAACCTAACATCTCGGATGTAATATTTTACAACATTCCTTTCGCGTCGGCCCCTCCTTCGCGGTGGGAACATTATGTACGTCTATAACGTTATATGTCCTATCCTAGGGAAACCTAACATCTCGGATGTAATATTTTACAACATTACTTGCGAGTCGGCGCATACTAATCGGTGGGAACATTATATACTTCTATAACGTTATATGTCCTAACCGAAAGCAACATAACATCTCGGACGTGATATTTTACAATATTCCTTGCGTGTCGGCACCTACTTCTCGGTGAAAAATTATATACGTCTCTAACGTTATTTATATTATCCTAGGGCAACCTAACATCTCGGACGTTATATTTTACAACATTCGTGGCGTGTCGGCGCCTACTTATCCGTGGGAACGTTATGTACGTCTATAACGTTATATATCCCAACCTAAGGCAACCTAACATCTCGGATGTAATATTTTACAACATTCCTTGCGTGTCGGCCCCTACTTCTTGGTGGGAACATTACGTACGTATATAACGTTATATGTCCTAACCTAAGCAAACCTAACATCTCGGATGTAATATTTCACAACATTCGTGGCGTGTCGGCCTCTACTTCTCGGTGGGAACATTATGTACGTCTATGACGTTATGTGCCCTAACCTAAGGCAACCTAACACCTCGTATGTAATATTTTACAACATTCGTGGCGTGTAGGCCTCTACTTCTCGGTGGGAACATTATGCACGTCTATAACGTTATATGTCCTAACCTAAGGCAACCTAACACCTCGTTTGTAATATTTTACAACATTTGTGGCGTGTCGGCCCTTACTTCTCGGTGCGAACATTATGTACTTCTATGACGTTACATATCCTAACGTAAGGCAACCTAACATCTCGGATTTAATATTTTCCAACATTCCTTGCGTGTCGGCACCTACGTCTCGGTGGGAACATTATGTGCGTCTATAACGTTATATGTCCTAACGTAAGGCAACCTAACATCTCGGATGTAATATTTTCCAACATTCCTTGCGTGTCGGCACCTACATCTCGGTGGGAACATTATGTACGGCTAACACATTATATGTCCTAACCTAAGGCCACCTAATATCTCGGACGCAATATTTTACAACATTCCATTCATGTCGGCACCTACTTCTCGGTTGGAACATTATGTACGCATATAACGTTATATGTCCTAACCTAATGCAACCTGATATCTCGGACACAATATTTAACAACATTCGTTACGTGTCGACCCCTACTCCTTGGTGGGAACATTATGTGCGTATATAACGTTATATGTCCTAACCTAATGCAACCTGATATCTCGGACACAATATTTAACAACATTCGTTACGTGTCGACCCCTACTCATCCGTGGGAACATTATGTACGTCTATAACATTATATATCCTAACCTAAGGCAACCTAACATCTCGGATGTAATATTTTACAACATTCCTTGCGTGTCTGTCCCTACTTCTCGGTGGGAACATTATGTACTTCTATAACGTTATATATCCTAACGTATGGCAACCTAACCTCTCGGATGTAATATTTTCCAACATTCCTTGCGTGTCGGCACCTACTTCTCGGTGGAAACATTATATACGCCTATAACGTTATATATCCTATACTAGGGCAACCTAACATCTCGGACGTTATATTCCACAACATTCATGGCATGTCGGCCCCTACTTCTAGGTGGGAACATTATGTACGTCTAGAACGTTATATGTCCTATCCTAAGGCAACCTAACACCTCGTATGTAATATTTTACAACATTCGTGGCGTGTCGGCACCTACTTTTCGGTGGGAACATTATGTGCAGCTATATCGTTATATATCCTAACCTAAGGCAACCTAACATCTCGGATGTAATATTTTACAACATTCCTTGCGTGTCGGCCCCTACTTCTTTGTGGGAACATTATGTACGTATGTAACGTTATATGTCCTAACCTAAGCAAACCTAACATCTCGGATGTAATATTTTATAACATGCCTTGCGTGTCGGCCCCTACTTCTTGGTGGGAACATTGTGTACGTATATAACGTTATATGTCCTACCCTAAGCAAACCTAACATCTCGGATGTAATATTTCACAACATTCGTGGCGTGTAGGCCTCTACTTCTCGGTGGCAACATTATGTACGTATATAACGTTATATGTCCTAACCTAAGGCAACCTAACATCTCGGATGTAATATTTAACAGCATTCGTGGCGTGTCGGCCTCTACTTCTCGGTTGGAACATTATGTGCAGCTATAACGTAATATGTCCTAACCTAAGGCCACCTAACTTCTCGGACGTAATATTTTACAACATTCCTTGCGTTTTGGTGCATACTACTCCGTGGGAACATTATATACCTCTATAACGTTATATATCCTTATAAAAGGCAACATAACATCTCGGACGTGGTATTTTACAACATTCCTTGCGTGGCGGCTCCTACTTCTCGGTGGGAACATTATATACGTCTATAACGTTATTTATATTATCCTAGGGTAACCTAACATCTCGGACGTTATATTTTACAACATTCGTGGCGTGTCGGCGCCTACTTATCCGTGGGAACGTTATGTACGTATATAACGTTATATGTCCTATCCTAAGGCAACCTAACATCTCGGATGTAATATTTTACAACATTCCTTGCGTGTCGGCGCATACTACTCCGTGGGAATATTATATACTTCTATAACGTTCTATATCCTAACCGAAGGCAACATAACGTCTCGGACGTGATATTTTACAACATTCCTTGCGTGTCGTCACCTACTTCTCGGTGGGAACATTATGTACGTCTATAACGTTATATGTCCTATCCTAGGGAAACCTAACATCTCGGACGTAATATTATACAACATTCCTTGCGTGTCGGCGCATACTACTCCGTGGGAATATTATGTACGTCTATAACGTTATATGTCCTATCCTAGGGAAACCTAACTTCTCGGATGTAATATTTTACAACATTCCTTGCGAGTCGGCGCCTACTAATCGGTGGGAACATTACATACTTCTATAACGTTATATGTCCTAACTGAAGGCAACATAACATCTCGGACGTGATGTTTTACAACATTCGTGGCGTGTCGGCCTCTACTTCTCGGTGGGAACATTATATACGTCTATAACGTTATGTGAACTAACCTAAGGCAACCTAACACCTCGTATGTAATATTTTACAACATTCGTGGCGTGTAGGCCTCTACTTCTCGGTGGGAACATTATGTACTTCTATAACGTTATATATCCTAACCTAAGGCCACCTAACTTCTCGGACGTAATATTTTACAACATTCCTTGCGTTTTGGTGCTTACTACTCCGTGGGAACATTATATACCTCTATAACGTTATATATCCTTATAAAAGGCAACATAACATCTCGGACGTGGTATTTTACAACATTCCTTGCGTGGCGGCTCCTACTTCTCGGTGGGAACATTATATACGTCTATAACTTTATTTATATTATCCTAGGGTAACCTAACATCTCGGACGTTATATTTTACAACATTCGTGGCGTGTCGGCGCCTACTTACCCGTAGGAACGTTATGTACGTATATAACGTTATATGTCCTATCCTAAGGCAACCTAACATCTCGGATGTAATATTTTACAACATTCCTTGCGTGTCGGCGCATACTACTCCGTGGGAATATTATATACTTCTATAACGTTCTATATCCTAACCGAAGGCAACATAACGTCTCGGACGTGATATTTTACAACATTCCTTGCGTGTCGTCACCTACTTCTCGGTGGGAACATTATGTACGTCTATAACGTTATATGTCCTATCCTAGGGAAACCTAACATCTCGGATGTAATATTTCACAACATTCGTGGCGTGTCGGCCTCTACTTCTCGGTGGGAACATTATGTACGTCTATGACGTTATGTGCCCTAACCTAAGGCAACCTAACACCTCGTATGTAATATTTTACAACATTCGTGGAGTGTAGGCCTCTACTTCTCGGTGGGAACATTATGCACGTCTATAAGGTTATATGTCCTAACCTAAGGCAACCTAACACCTCGTATGTAATATTTTACAACATTTGTGGCGTGTCGGCCCCTACTTCTCGGTGCGAACATTATGTACTTCTATAACGTTACATATCCTAACGTAAGGCAACCTAACATCTCGGATTTAATATTTTCCAACATTCCTTGCGTGTCGGCACCTACTTCTCGGTGGGAACATTATGTGCGTCTATAACGTTATATGTTCTATCCTAGGGCAACCTAACATCTCGGATGTAATATTTTCCAACATTCCTTGCGTGTCGGCAACTACTTCTCGGTGGGAACATTATGTACGGCTAAAACATTATATGTCCTAACCTAAGGCCACCCAACATCTCGGACGCAATATTTTACAACATTCCATTCGTGTCGGCACCTACTTCTCAGTGGTAACATTATGTACGCATATAACGTTATATGTCCTAACCTAATGCAACCTGATATCTCGGACACAATATTTAACAACATTCGTTACGTGTCGACCCCTACTCCTCGGTGGGAACATTATGTACGTCTATAACGTTATATGTCCTAACCTAAGGCAATGTAACATCTCGGATGTAATATTTTACAACATTCGTAGCGTGTCGGCGCCCACTTCTCGGTGGGTGCATTATATACATCTATAATGCTATATATCCTAACCTAAGGAAACCTAACATCTCGGATATAATATTTCACAACATTCGTGGCATGTCGGCCCCTGCTTCTCGGTTGGAACATTATGTACGGCTATAACGTTTTATGTCCTAACCGAAGGCAACCTAACATCTCGGACGCAATATTTTACAACATTCCATGCGTGTGGGCACCTAATTCTCGGTGGGAACATTATGTACGTCTATAACGTTATATGTCCTATCCTACCGCAACCTAATATCTCGGATGTAATATTTTACAACATTCCTTGCGTGTCGGCACCTACTTTTCGGTGGGAACATTATGTACGGCTATAACGTTATATGTCCTAACCTAAGGCAAACTAACACCTCGGATGTAATATTTAACAACATTCGTGACGTGTCGACCACTACTTCTCGGTGGGAACATTATGTGCAGCTATAACGTAATATGTCCTAACCTAAGGCAACCTAACATCTCGGATGTAATATTTTACAACATTCCTTGCGTGTCGGCGCATACTGCTCCGTGAGAATATTATATACGTCTAGAACTTTGTATATCCTAACATAAGGCAACCTAACGTCTCGGATGTAATATTTTACAACATTCCTTGCGTGTCGGCGCCTACTTCTCGGTGGGAACATTATGTACGGCTAAAACATTATATGTCCTAACCTAAGGCCACCTAACATCTCGGACGCAATATTTTACAACATTCCATTCGTGTCGGCACCTACTTCTCGGTGGGAACATTGTGTACGTATATAACGTTATATGTCCTACCCTAAGCAAACCTAACATCTCGGATGTAATATTTCACAACATTCGTGGCGTGTCGGCCTCTACTTCTTGGTGGGAACATTATGTACGTATATAACGTTATATGTCCTAACATAAGCAAACCTAACATCTCGGATGTAATGTTTCACAACATTCGTGGCGTGTCGGCCTCTACTTCTCGGTGGGAACATTATGTACGTCTATAACGTTATGTGCCCTAACCTAGGGCAACCTAACATCTCGGATGTAATATTTCACAACATTCGTGGCGTGTCGGCCTCTACTTCTCGGTGGCAACATTATGTACGTATATAACGTTATATGTCCTAACCTAAGCAAACCTAACATCTCGGACGTAATATTTCACAACATTCGTGGCGTGTCGGCCTCTACTTCTCGGTGGGAACATTATGTACGTCTATAACGTTATGTGCCCTAACCTAAGGCAACCTAACACCTCGTATGTAATATTTTACAACATTCGTGGCGTGTAGGCCTCTACTTCTCGGTGGCAACATTATGTACGTATATAACGTTATATGTCCTAACCTAAGCAAACCTAACATCTCGGATGTAATATTTCACAACATTCGTGGCGTGTCGGCCTCTACTTCTCGGTGGGAACATTATGTACGTCTATAACGATATGTGCCCTAACCTAAGGCAACAAAACACCTCGAATGTAATATTTTACAACATTCGTGGCGTGTAGGCCTCTACTTCTCGGTGGGAACATTATGCACGTCTATAACGTTATATGTCCTAACCTAAGGCAACCTAACACCTCGTATGTAATATTTTACAACATTCGTGGCGTGTCGGCCCCTACTTCTCGGTGGGAACATTATGTACTTCTATAACATTACATATCCTAACGTAAGGCAACCTAACATCTCGGATTTAATATTTTCCAACATTCCTTGCGTGTCGGCACCTACTTCTCGGGGGGAACATTATGTGCGTCTATAACGTTATATGTCCTAACGTAAGGCAACCTAACATCTCGGATGTAATATTTTCCAACATTCCTTGCGTGTCGGCACCTACTTCTCGGTGGGAACATTATGTACGGCTAACACATTATATGTCCTAACCTAAGGCCACCTAACATCTCGGACGCAATATTTTACAACATTCCATTCATGTCGGCACCTACTTCTCGGTTGGAACATTATGTACGCATATAACGTTATATGTCCTAACCTAATGCAACCTGATATCTCGGACACAATATTTAACAACATTCGTTACGTGTCGACCCCTACTCCTTGGTGGGAACACTATGTGCGTATATAACGTTATATATCCTAACCTAAGGCAACCTAACATCTCGGATGTAATATTTTACAACATTCCTTGCGTGTCTGTCCCTACTTCTCGGTGGGAACATTATGTACTTCTATAACGTTATATATCCTAACGTATGGCAACCTAACATCTCGGATGTAATATTTTCGAACATTCCTTGCGTGTCGGCACCTACTTATCGGTGGGAACATTATATACGCCTATAACGTTATATATCCTATACTAGGGCAACCTAACATCTCGGACGTTATATTCCACAACATTCATGGCATGTCGGCCCCTACTTCTAGGTGGGAACATTATGTACGTATAGAACGTTATATGTCCTAACCTAAGGCAACCTAACACCTCGTATGTAATATTTTACAACATTCGTGGCGTGTCGGCACCTACTTTTCGGTGGGAACATTATGTGCAGCTATATCGTTATATATCCTAACCTAAGGCAACCTAACATCTCGGATGTAATATTTTACAACATTCCTTGCGTGTCGGCCCCTACTTCTTTGTGGGAACATTATGTACGTATGTAACGTTATATGTCCTAACCTAAGCAAACCTAACATCTCGGATGTAATATTTTACAACATGCCTTGCGTGTCGGCCCGTACTTCTTGGTGGGAACATTATGTGCGTCTATAATGTTATATGTTCTATCCTAGGGCAACCTAACATCTCGGATGTAATATTTTACAACATTCCTTGCCTGTCGGCCCCTACTTCTTGGTGGGAACATTATGTACGTATATAACGTTATATGTCCTAACATAAGCAAACCTAACATCTCGGATGTAATATTTCACAACATTCGTGGCGTGTAGGCCTCTACTTCTCGGTGGCAACATTATGTACGTATATAACGTTATATGTCCTAACCTAAGGCAACCTAACATCTCGGATGTAATATTTAACAGCATTCGTGGCGTGTCGGCCTCTACTTCTCGGTTGGAACATTATGTGCAGCTATAACGTAATATGTCCTAACCTAAGGCCACCTAACTTCTCGGACGTAATATTTTACAACATTCCTTGCGTTTTGGTGCATACTACTCCGTGGGAACATTATATACCTCTATAACGTTATATATCCTTATAAAAGGCAACATAACATCTCGGACGTGGTATTTTACAACATTCCTTGCGTGGCGGCTCCTACTTCTCGGTGGGAACATTATATACGTCTATAACGTTATTTATATTATCCTAGGGTAACCTAACATCTCGGACGTTATATTTTACAACATTCGTGGCGTGTCGGCGCCTACTTATCCGTGGGAACGTTATGTACGTATATAACGTTATATGTCCTATCCTAAGGCAACCTAACATCTCGGATGTAATATTTTACAACATTCCTTGCGTGTCGGCGCATACTACTCCGTGGGAATATTATATACTTCTATAACGTTCTATATCCTAACCGAAGGCAACATAACGTCTCGGACGTGATATTTTACAACATTCCTTGCGTGTCGTCACCTACTTCTCGGTGGGAACATTATGTACGTCTATAACGTTATATGTCCTATCCTAGGGAAACCTAACATCTCGGACGTAATATTATACAACATTCCTTGCGTGTCGGCGCATACTACTCCGTGGGAATATTATGTACGTCTATAACGTTATATGTCCTATCCTAGGGAAACCTAACGTCTCGGATGTAATATTTTACAACATTCCTTGCGAGTCGGCGCCTACTAATCGGTGGGAACATTACATACTTCTATAACGTTATATGTCCTAACTGAAGGCAACATAACATCTCGGACGTGATGTTTTACAACATTCGTGGCGTGTCGGCCTCTACTTCTCGGTGGGAACATTATATACGTCTATAACGTTATGTGAACTAACCTAAGGCAACCTAACACCTCGTATGTAATATTTTACAACATTCGTGGCGTGTAGGCCTCTACTTCTCGGTGGGAACATTATGTACTTCTATAACGTTATATATCCTAACCTAAGGCCACCTAACTTCTCGGACGTAATATTTTACAACATTCCTTGCGTTTTGGTGCATACTACTCCGTGGGAACATTATATACCTCTATAACGTTATATATCCTTATAAAAGGCAACATAACATCTCGGACGTGGTATTTTACAACATTCCTTGCGTGGCGGCTCCTACTTCTCGGTGGGAACATTATATACGTCTATAACTTTATTTATATTATCCTAGGGTAACCTAACATCTCGGACGTTATATTTTACAACATTCGTGGCGTGTCGGCGCCTACTTATCCGTGGGAACGTTATGTACGTATATAACGTTATATGTCCTATCCTAAGGCAACCTAACATCTCGGATGTAATATTTTACAACATTCCTTGCGTGTCGGCGCATACTACTCCGTGGGAATATTATATACTTCTATAACGTTCTATATCCTAACCGAAGGCAACATAACGTCTCGGACGTGATATTTTACAACATTCCTTGCGTGTCGTCACCTACTTCTCGGTGGGAACATTATGTACGTCTATAACGTTATATGTCCTATCCTAGGGAAACCTAACATCTCGGATGTAATATTTCACAACATTCGTGGCGTGTCGGCCTCTACTTCTCGGTGGGAACATTATGTACGTCTATGACGTTATGTGCCCTAACCTAAGGCAACCTAACACCTCGTATGTAATATTTTACAACATTCGTGGAGTGTAGGCCTCTACTTCTCGGTGGGAACATTATGCACGTCTATAAGGTTATATGTCCTAACCTAAGGCAACCTAACACCTCGTATGTAATATTTTACAACATTTGTGGCGTGTCGGCCCCTACTTCTCGGTGCGAACATTATGTACTTCTATAACGTTACATATCCTAACGTAAGGCAACCTAACATCTCGGATTTAATATTTTCCAACATTCCTTGCGTGTCGGCACCTACTTCTCGGTGGGAACATTATGTGCGTCTATAACGTTATATGTTCTATCCTAGGGCAACCTAACATCTCGGATGTAATATTTTCCAACATTCCTTGCGTGTCGGCAACTACTTCTCGGTGGGAACATTATGTACGGCTAAAACATTATATGTCCTAACCTAAGGCCACCCAACATCTCGGACGCAATATTTTACAACATTCCATTCGTGTCGGCACCTACTTCTCAGTGGTAACATTATGTACGCATATAACGTTATATGTCCTAACCTAATGCAACCTGATATCTCGGACACAATATTTAACAACATTCGTTACGTGTCGACCCCTACTCCTCGGTGGGAACATTATGTACGTCTATAACGTTATATGTCCTAACCTAAGGCAATGTAACATCTCGGATGTAATATTTTACAACATTCGTAGCGTGTCGGCGCCCACTTCTCGGTGGGTGCATTATATACATCTATAATGCTATATATCCTAACCTAAGGAAACCTAACATCTCGGATATAATATTTCACAACATTCGTGGCGTGTCGGCCCCTGCTTCTCGGTTGGAACATTATGTACGGCTATAACGTTTTATGTCCTAACCGAAGGCAACCTAACATCTCGGACGCAATATTTTACAACATTCCATGCGTGTCGGCACCTAATTCTCGGTTGGAACATTATGTACGTCTATAACGTTATATGTCCTATCCTACCGCAACCTAATATCTCGGATGTAATATTTTACAACATTCCTTGCGTGTCGGCACCTACTTTTCGGTGGGAACATTATGTACGGCTATAACGTTATATGTCCTAACCTAAGGCAAACTAACACCTCGGATGTAATATTTAACAACATTCGTGACGTGTCGACCACTACTTCTCGGTGGGAACATTATGTGCAGCTATAACGTAATATGTCCTAACCTAAGGCAACCTAACATCTCGGATGTAATATTTTACAACATTCCTTGCGTGTCGGCGCATACTGCTCCGTGAGAATATTATATACGTCTAGAACTTTGTATATCCTAACATAAGGCAACCTAACGTCTCGGATGTAATATTTTACAACATTCCTTGCGTGTCGGCGCCTACTTCTTGGTGGGAACATTATGTACGGCTAAAATATTATATGTCCTAACCTAAGGCCACCTAACATCTCGGACGCAATATTTTACAACATTCCATTCGTGTCGGCACCTACTTCTCGGTGGGAACATTGTGTACGTATATAACGTTATATGTCCTACCCTAAGCAAACCTAACATCTCGGATGTAATATTTCACAACATTCGTGGCGTGTCGGCCTCTACTTCTTGGTGGGAACATTATGTACGTATATAACGTTATATGTCCTAACATAAGCAAACCTAACATCTCGGATGTAATGTTTCACAACATTCGTGGCGTGTCGGCCTCTACTTCTCGGTGGGAACATTATGTACGTCTATAACGTTATGTGCCCTAACCTAGGGCAACCTAACATCTCGGATGTAATATTTCACAACATTCGTGGCGTGTCGGCCTCTACTTCTCGGTGGCAACATTATGTACGTATATAACGTTATATGTCCTAACCTAAGCAAACCTAACATCTCGGACGTAATATTTCACAACATTCGTGGCGTGTCGGCCTCTACTTCTCGGTGGGAACATTATGTACGTCTATAACGTTATGTGCCCTAACCTAAGGCAACCTAACACCTCGTATGTAATATTTTACAACATTCGTGGCGTGTAGGCCTCTACTTCTCGGTGGCAACATTATGTACGTATATAACGTTATATGTCCTAACCTAAGCAAACCTAACATCTCGGATGTAATATTTCACAACATTCGTGGCGTGTCGGCCTCTACTTCTCGGTGGGAACATTATGTACGTCTATAACGATATGTGCCCTAACCTAAGGCAACAAAACACCTCGAATGTAATATTTTACAACATTCGTGGCGTGTAGGCCTCTACTTCTCGGTGGGAACATTATGCACGTCTATAACGTTATATGTCCTAACCTAAGGCAACCTAACACCTCGTATGTAATATTTTACAACATTCGTGGCGTGTCGGCCCCTACTTCTCGGTGGGAACATTATGTACTTCTATAACATTACATATCCTAACGTAAGGCAACCTAACATCTCGGATTTAATATTTTCCAACATTCCTTGCGTGTCGGCACCTACTTCTCGGGGGGAACATTATGTGCGTCTATAACGTTATATGTCCTAACGTAAGGCAACCTAACATCTCGGATGTAATATTTTCCAACATTCCTTGCGTGTCGGCACCTACTTCTCGGTGGGAACATTATGTACGGCTAACACATTATATGTCCTAACCTAAGGCCACCTAACATCTCGGACGCAATATTTTACAACATTCCATTCATGTCGGCACCTACTTCTCGGTTGGAACATTATGTACGCATATAACGTTATATGTCCTAACCTAATGCAACCTGATATCTCGGACACAATATTTAACAACATTCGTTACGTGTCGACCCCTACTCCTTGGTGGGAACACTATGTGCGTATATAACGTTATATGTCCTAACCTAATGCAACCTGATATCTCGGACACAATATTTAACAACATTCGTTACGTGTCGACCCCTACTCATCCGTGGGAACATTATGTACGTCTATAACGTTATATATCCTAACCTAAGGCAACCTAACATCTCGGATGTAATATTTTACAACATTCCTTGCGTGTCTGTCCCTACTTCTCGGTGGGAACATTATGTACTTCTATAACGTTATATATCCTAACGTATGGCAACCTAACATCTCGGATGTAATATTTTCGAACATTCCTTGCGTGTCGGCACCTACTTATCGGTGGGAACATTATATACGCCTATAACGTTATATATCCTATACTAGGGCAACCTAACATCTCGGACGTTATATTCCACAACATTCATGGCATGTCGGCCCCTACTTCTAGGTGGGAACATTATGTACGTATAGAACGTTATATGTCCTAACCTAAGGCAACCTAACACCTCGTATGTAATATTTTACAACATTCGTGGCGTGTCGGCACCTACTTTTCGGTGGGAACATTATGTGCAGCTATATCGTTATATATCCTAACCTAAGGCAACCTAACATCTCGGATGTAATATTTTACAACATTCCTTGCGTGTCGGCCCCTACTTCTTTGTGGGAACATTATGTACGTATGTAACGTTATATGTCCTAACCTAAGCAAACCTAACATCTCGGATGTAATATTTTACAACATGCCTTGCGTGTCGGCCCGTACTTCTTGGTGGGAACATTATGTGCGTCTATAATGTTATATGTTCTATCCTAGGGCAACCTAACATCTCGGATGTAATATTTTACAACATTCCTTGCCTGTCGGCCCCTACTTCTTGGTGGGAACATTATGTACGTATATAACGTTATATGTCCTAACATAAGCAAACCTAACATCTCGGATGTAATGTTTCACAACATTCGTGGCGTGTCGGCCTCTACTTCTCGGTGGGAACATTATGTACGTCTATAACGTTATGTGCCCTAACCTAGGGCAACCTAACGTCTCGGATGTAATATTTCACACCATTCGTGGCGTGTCGGCCTCTACTTCTCGGTGGCAACATTATGTACGTACATAGCGTTATATGTCCTAACCTAAGCAAACCTAACATCTCGGATGTAATATTTAACAGCATTCGTGGCGTGTCGGCCTCTACTTCTCGGTTGGAACATTATGTGCAGCTATAACGTAATATGTCCTAACCTAAGGCCACCTAACTTCTCGGACGTAATATTTTACAACATTCCTTGCGTTTTGGTGCATACTACCCCGTGGGAACATTATATACCTCTATAACGTTATATATCCTTACAAAAGGCAACATAACATCTCGGACGTGGTATTTTACAACATTCCTTGCGTGGCGGCTCCTACTTCTCGGTGGGAACATTATATACGTCTATAACGTTATTTATATTATCCTAGGGTAACCTAACATCTCGGACGTTATATTTTACAACATTCGTGGCGTGTCGGCGCCTACTTATCCGTGGGAACGTTATGTACGTATATAACGTTATATGTCCTATCCTAAGGCAACCTAACATCTCGGATGTAATATTTTACAACATTCCTTGCGTGTCGGCGCATACTACTCCGTGGGAATATTATATACTTCTATAACGTTCTATATCCTAACCGAAGGCAACATAACGTCTCGGACGTGATATTTTACAACATTCCTTGCGTGTCGTCACCTACTTCTCGGTGGGAACATTATGTACGTCTATAACGTTATATGTCCTATCCTAGGGAAACCTAACATCTCGGACGTAATATTATACAACATTCCTTGCGTGTCGGCGCATACTACTCCGTGGGAATATTATGTACGTCTATAACGTTATATGTCCTATCCTAGGGAAACCTAACGTCTCGGATGTAATATTTTACAACATTCCTTGCGAGTCGGCGCCTACTAATCGATGGGAACATTACATACTTCTATAACGTTATATGTCCTAACTGAAGGCAACATAACATCTCGGACGTGATATTTTACAACATTCGTGGCGTGTCGGCCTCTACGTCTCGGTGGGAACATTAAGTGCAGCTATAAAGTAATATGTCCTAACCTAAGGCAACCTAACATCTCGGACGCAATATTTTACAACATTCCTTGCGTGTCGGCGCATACTGCTCCGTGAGAATATTATATACGTCTAGAACTTTGTATATCCTAACATAAGGCAACCTAACGTCTCGGATGTAATATTTTACAACATTCCTTGCGTGTCGGCGCCTACTTTTCGGTGGGAACATTATGTACGGCTAAAACATTATATGTCCTAACCTAAGGCCACCTAACATCTCGGATGTAATATTTTACAACATTCGTAGCGTGTCGGCGCCCACTTCTCGGTGGGTGCATTATATACGTCTATAATGCTGTATATCCTAACCTAAGGAAACCTAACACCTCGTATGTAATATTTTACAACATTCGTGGCATGTCGGCCCCTACTTCTCGGTGGGAACATTATGTACGGCTATAACGTTATATGTCCTAACCTAAGGCAACCTAACACCTCGGATGTAATATTTGACAACATTTGTGGCGTGTCGGCCACTACTTCTCGGTGGGAACATTATGTGCAGCTATAACGTAATATGTCCTAACCTAAGGCAACCTAACATCTCGGATGTTATATTTTACAACATTCCTTGCGTGTCGGCGCATACTGCTCGGTGGGAGACATTATGTACGTCTATAATGTTATATATCCTAACCTAAGGCAACCTAACATCTCGGATGTAATATTTTACAACATTCCTTGCGTGTCGGCCCCTACTTCTTGGTGGGAACATTATGTACGGCTGTAACGTTATATGTCCTATCCTACCGCAACCTAACATCTCGAATGTAATATTTTACAACATTCCTTGCGTGTCGGCACCTACTTTTCGGTGGGAACATTATGTACGGCTATAACGTTATATATCCTAACCTAAGGCAAACTAACACCTCGGATGTAATATTTAACAACATTCGTGGCGTGTCGACCTCTACTTCTCGGTGGGAACATTATGTGCAGCTATAACGTAATATGTCCTAACCTAAGGCTACCTAACGTCTCGGATGTAATATTTCACAACATTCGTGGCGTGTCGGCCTCTACTTCTCGGTGGCAACATTATGTACGTATATAGCGTTATATGTCCTAACCTAAGCAAACCTAACATCTCGGATGTAATATTTAACAGCATTCGTGGCGTGTCGGCGTCTACTTCTCGGTGGGAACATTAAGTGCAGCTATAAAGTAATATGTCCTAACCTAAGGCAACCTAACATCTCGGACGCAATATTTTACAACATTTCATGCGTGTCGGCACCTACTTCTCGGTGGGAACATTATGCACGTCTATAACGTTATATATCCTAACATAAGGCAAACTAATAACTCGGATGTAATATTTAACAACATTCGTTACGTGTCGACCCCTACTCCTCGGTGGGAACGTTATGTACATCTATAACGTTATATATTCCAACCTAAGGCAACCTAACATCTCGGATGTAATATTTTACAACATTCCTTGTGTGTCGGCCCCTACTTCTTGGTGGGAACATTATGTACGTATATAACGTTATATGTCCTAACCTAAGCAAACCTAACATCTCGGATGTAATATTTCACAACATTCGTGGCGTGTCGGCCTCTACTTCTCGGTGGGAACATTATGTACGTCTACAACGTTATGTGCCCTAACCTAAGGCAACCTAACACCTCGTATGTAATATTTTACAACATTCGTGGCGTGTAGGCCTCTACTTCTCGGTGGGAACATTATGTGCAGCTATAACGTAATATGTCCTAACCTAAGGCAACCTAACATTTCGTATGTAATATTTTACAACATTCCTTGCGTGTCGGCGCATACTACTCCGTGGGAATATTATATACGTCTATAACTTTATATATTCTAACCTAAGGCAACCTAACATCTCGGATGTAATATTTAACAGCATTCGTGGCGTGTCGGCCTCTACTTCTCGGTTGGAACATTATGTGCAGCTATAACGTAATATGTCCTAACCTAAGGCAACCTAACATTTCGGATGTAATATTTTACAACATTCCTTGCGTGTCGGCGCATACTACTCCGTGGGAATATTATGTACGTCTATAACGTTTTATGTCCTATCCTAGGGAAACCTAACATCTCGGATCTAATATTTTACAACATTCCTTGCGAGTCGGCGCCTACTAATCGGTGGGAACAATACATACTTCTATAACGTTATATGTCCTAACCGAAGGCAACATAACATCTCGGACGTGATATTTTACAACATTCGTGGCGTGTCGGCCTCTACTTCTCGGTGGGAACATTAAGTGCAGCTATAAAGTAATATGTACTAACCTAAGGCAACCTAACATCTCGGACGCAATATTTTACAACATTTCATGCGTGTCGGCACCTACTTCTCGGTGGGAACATTATGCACGTCTATAACGTTATATATCCTAACCTAAGGCAACCTAACACCTCGTATGTAATATTTTACAGCATTCGTGGCGTGTCGGCCCCTACTTCTTGGTGGGAACATTATGTACGACTCTAACGTTATACGTCCTAACCTAAGGCAACCTAACATCTCCGATGTAATATTTAACAACATTTGTGGCGTGTCTGCCCCTACTTCTCGGTGGGAACATTATGTACGGATATAACGTTCTATGTCCTAACCGAAGACAACCATATCATCTCGGATGTAATATTTTACAGCATTCCTTGCGTGTCGGCCACTACTTCTCGGTGGGAACATTATGTGCAGCTATAACGTAATATGTCCTAACCTAAGGCAGCCTAACATCTCGCATGTAATATTTTACAACATTCCTTGCGTGTCGGCGCCTACTTATCCGTGGGAACATTATACACTTCTATAACGTTATATATCCTAACCGAAGGCAACATAACATCTCGGACGTGATATTTTACAATATTCGTGGCCTGTCGGCGCCTACTTATCCGTGGGAACATTATGTACGTATATAACGTTATATGTCCTATCCTAAGGCAACCTAACATCTCGGATGTAATATTTTACAGTATTCCTTGCGTGTCGGCACCTACTTGTCGGTAGTGACATTATATACGTCTATAACGTTGTATCTACTATCCAAGGGCAACCTAACATCTCGGATGTAATATTTTACAACATTCCTTGCGTGTCGGCACCTACTTCTCGGTGGGAACATTATGTACGGCTATAACGTTATATGTCCTAACCTAAGGCAACCTAACACCTCGGATGTATTATTTAACAGCATTCGTGGCGTGTCGGCCTCTACTTCTCGGTTGGAACTTTATTTGCAGCTATAACGTAATATGTCCTAACCTAAGGCAACCTAAAATCTTGGATGTAATATTTTACAACATTTGTGGCGTGTCGGGCCCTACTTCTCGGTGGGAACATTATGTACGGGTATAACGTTCTATGTCCTAATCGAAGACAACCTGACATCTCGGATGTAATATTTTACAGCATTCCTTGCGTGTCGGCGCATACTACTCCGTGGGAATATTATATACGTCTATAACTTTATATATCCTAACCTAAGGCAACCTAACATCTCGGATGTAATATTTAACAGCATTCGTGGCGTGTCGGCCTCTACTTCTCGGTTGGAACATTATGTGCAGCTATAACGTAATATGTCCTAACCTAAGGCCACCTAACTTCTCGGACGTAATATTTTACAACATTCCTTGCGTTTTGGTGCATACTACTCCGTGGGAACATTATATACCTCTATAACGTTATATATCCTTACAAAAGGCAACATAACATCTCGGACGTGGTATTTTACAACATTCCTTGCGTGGCGGCTCCTACTTCTCGGTGGGAACATTATATACGTCTATAACGTTATTTATATTATCCTAGGGTAACCTAACATCTCGGACGTTATATTTTACAACATTCGTGGCGTGTCGGCGCCTACTTATCCGTGGGAACGTTATGTACGTATATAACGTTATATGTCCTATCCTAAGGCAACCTAACATCTCGGATGTAATATTTTACAACATTCCTTGCGTGTCGGCGCATACTACTCCGTGGGAATATTATATACTTCTATAACGTTCTATATCCTAACCGAAGGCAACATAACGTCTCGGACGTGATATTTTACAACATTCCTTGCGTGTCGTCACCTACTTCTCGGTGGGAACATTATGTACGTCTATAACGTTATATGTCCTATCCTAGGGAAACCTAACATCTCGGACGTAATATTATACAACATTCCTTGCGTGTCGGCGCATACTACTCCGTGGGAATATTATGTACGTCTATAACGTTATATGTCCTATCCTAGGGAAACCTAACGTCTCGGATGTAATATTTTACAACATTCCTTGCGAGTCGGCGCCTACTAATCGGTGGGAACATTACATACTTCTATAACGTTATATGTCCTAACTGAAGGCAACATAACATCTCGGACGTGATATTTTACAACATTCGTGGCGTGTCGGCCTCTACTTCTCGGTGGGAACATTAAGTGCAGCTATAAAGTAATATGTCCTAACCTAAGGCAACCTAACATCTCGGACGCAATATTTTACAACATTTCATGCGTGTCGGCACCTACTTCTCGGTGGGAACATTATGCACGTCTATAACGTTATATGTCCTATCCTAGGGAAACCTAACATCTCGGATGTAATATTTTACAACATTCCATGCGAGTCGGCGCCAACTAATCGGTGGGAACATTACATACTTCTATAACGTTATATGTCCTAACCGAAGGCAACATAACATCTCGGACGTGATATTTTACAACATTCGTGGCGTGTCGGCCTCTACTTCTCGGTGGGAACATTAAGTGCAGCTATAAAGTAATATGTACTAACCTAAGGCAACCTAACATCTCGGACGCAATATTTCACAACATTTCATGCGTGTCGGCACCTACCTCTCGGTGGGAACATTATGCACGTCTATAACGTTATATATCCTAACATAAGGCAAACTAATAACTCGGATGTAATATTTAACAACATTCGTTACGTGTCGACCCCTACTCCTCGGTGGGAACGTTATGTACGTCTATAACGTTATATATCCCAACCTAAGGCAACCTAACATCTCGGATGTAATATTTTACAACATTCCTTGCGTGTCGGCCCCTACTTCTTGGTGGGAACATTATGTACGTATATAACGTTATATGTCCTAACCTAAGCAAACCTAACATCTCGGATGTAATATTTCACAACATTCGTGGCGAGTCGGCCTCTACTTCTCGGTGGGAACATTATGTACGGCTAAAACATTATATGTCCTAACCTAAGGCCACCTAACATCTCGGACGCAATGTTTTACAACATTCCATTCGTGTCGGCACCTACTTCTCGGTGGGAACATTATGCACGTCTATAACGTTATATGTCCTAACCTAAGGCAACCTAACACCTCGTATGTAATATTTTACAACATTTGTGGCGTGTCGGCCCCTACTTCTCGGTGCGAACATTATGTACTTCTATAACGTTACATATCCTAACGTAAGGCAACCTAACATCTCGGATTTAATATTTTCCAACATTCCTTGCGTGTCGGCACCTACTTCTCGGTGGGAACATTATGTGCGTCTATAACGTTATATGTCCTAACGTAAGGCAATCTAACATCTCGGATGTAATATTTTCCAACATTCCTTGCGTGTCGGCAACTACTTCTCGGTGGGAACATTATGTACGGCTAAAATATTATATGTCCTAACCTAAGGCCACCTAACATCTCGGACGCAATATTTTACAACATTCCATTCGTGTCGGCACCTACTTCTCAGTGGTAACATTATGTACGCATATAACGTTATATGTCCTAACCTAATGCAACCTGATATCTCGGACACAATATTTAACAACATTCGTTACGTGTCGACCCCTACTCCTCGGTGGGAACATTATGTACGGCTATAACGTTATATGTCCTAACCTAAGGCAAACTAACACCTCGGATGTAGTATTTAACAACATTCCTTGCGTGTCGGCCCCTACTTCTTGGTGGGAACATTATGTACGTATATAACGTTATATGTCCTAACCTAAGGCAACCTAACATCTCGGATGTAATATTTTACAACATTCCTTGCGTGTCGGCACATACTGCTCCGTGAGAATATTATATACGTCTAGAACTTTGTATATCCTAACATAAGGCAACCTAACGTCTCGGATGTAATATTTTACAACATTCCTTGCGTGTCGGCGCCTACTTCTCGGTGGGAACATTATGTACGGCTAAAACATTATATGTCCTAACCTAAGGCCACCTAACATCTCGGACGCAATGTTTTACAACATTCCATTCGTGTCGGCACCTACTTCTCGGTGGGAACATTGTGTACGTATATAACGTTATATGTCCTAACCTAATGCAACCTGATATCTCGGACACAATATTTAACAACATTCGTTACGTGTCGATCCCTACTCCTCGGTGGGAACATTATGTACGTCTATAACGTTATATGTCCTAACCTAAGGCAATGTAACATCTCGGATGTAATATTTTACAACATTCGTAGCGTGTCGGCGCCCACTTCTCGGTGGGTGCATTATATACGTCTATAATGCTGTATATCCTAACCTAAGGAAACCTAACACCTCGTATGTAATATTTTACAACATTCGTGGCATGTCGGCCCCTACTTCTCGGTGGGAACATTATGTACGGCTATAACGTTATATGTCCTAACCTAAGGCAACATAACACCTCGGATGAAATATTTGACAACATTTGTGGCGTGTCGGCCACTACTTCTCGGTGGGAACATTATGTGCAGCTATATCGTTATATATCCTAACATAAGGCAACCTAACATCTCGGATGTAATATTTTACAACATTCCTTGCGTGTCGGCCCCTACTTCTCGGTGGGAACATTATGCACGTCTATAACGTTATATGTCCTATCCTAAGGCAACCTAACACCTCGTATGTAATATTTTACAATATTCGTGGCGTGTCGGCACCTACTTTTCGGTGGTAACATTATGTACGGCTATAACGGTATATGTTCTATCCTAGGGCAACCTAACTTCTCGGATGTAATATTTTACAACATTCCTTTCGTGTCGGCCCCTAGTTCTCGGTGGGAACATTATATACGGCTCATAACGTTATATGTCCTATCCTAGGGCAACCTAACATCTCGGATGTAATATTTCACAACATTCGTGGCGTGTCGGCCTCTACTTCTCGGTGGGAACATTATGTACGTCTATAACGATATGTGCCCTAACCTAAGGCAACCTAACACCTCGTATGTAATATTTTACAACATTCGTGGCGTGTAGGCCTCTACTTCTCGGTGGGAACATTATGAACGTCTATAACGTTATATATCCTAACGTAAGGCAACCTAACATCTCGGATGTAATATTTTCCAACATTCCTTGCGTGTCGGCTCCTACTTCTCGGTGGGAACATTATATACGTCTATAACGTTATATATCCTATCCTAGGGCAACCTAACATTTCGGACGTTATATTCCACAACATTCGTGGCGTGTCGGCCCCTACTTCTTGGTGGGAACCTTATGTACGTATATAACGTTATATGTCCTATCCTAAGCAAACCTAACATCTCGGATGTAATATTTCACATCATTCGTGGCGTGTCGGCCTCTACTTCTCGGTGGGAACAATATGTACGTCTATAACGATATGTGCCCTAACCTAAGGCAACCTAACACCTCGTATGTAATATTTTACAACATTCGTGGCGTGTAGGCCTCTACTTCTCGCTGGGAACATTATGCACGTCTATAACGTTATATGTCCTAACCTAAGGCAACCTAACACATCGTATGTAATATTTTACAACATTCGTGGCGTGTCGGCACCTACTTTTCGGTGGGAACATTATGTGCAGCTATATCGATATATATCCTAACCTAAGGCAACCTAACATCTCGGATGTAATATTTTACAACATTCCTTGCGTGTCGGCCCCTACTTCTTTGTGGGAACATTATGTACGTATGTAACGTTATATATCCTAACCTAAGCAAACCTAACATCTCGGATGTAATATTTTACAACATTCCTTGCGTGTCGGCCCCTACTTCTTGGTGGGAATATTGTGTGCGTATATAACGTTATATGTCCTATCCTAAGGGAACCTAACATCTCGGATGTAATATTTTACAGCATTCCTTGCGCGTCGGCACCTACTTTTCGGTGGTAACATTATATACGTCTATAACGTTATATGTCCTAACCTAAGGCAACCTAACATCTCGGATGTAATATTTCACAACATTCGTGGCGTGTCGGCCTCTACTTCTCGGTGGCAACATTATGTACGTATATAACGTTATATGTCCTAACCTAAGCAAACCTAACATCTCGGACGTAATATTTCACAACATTCGTGGCGTGTCGGCCTCTACTTCTCGGTGGGAACATTATGTACGTCTATAACGTTATGTGCCCTAACCTAAGGCAATCTAACACCTCGTATGTAATATTTTACAACATTCGTGGCGTGTAGGCCTCTACTTCTCGGTGGGAACATTATGCACGTCTATAACGTTATATGTCCTAACCTAAGGCAACCTAACACATCGTATGTAATATTTTACAACATTCGTGGCGTGTCGGCACCTACTTTTCGGTGGTAACATTATATACGTCTATAACGTTATATGTCCTAACCTAAGGCAACCTAACATCTCGGATGTAATATTTTACAACATTCCTTGCGTGTTGGCCCCTACTTCTTTGTGGGAACATTATGTACGTATGTAACGTTATATGTCCTAACCTAAGCAAACCTAACATCTCGGATGTAATATTTCACAACATTCGTGGCGTGTCGGCCTCTACTTCTCGGTGGCAACATTATGTACGTATATAACGTTATATGTCCTAACCTAAGCAAACCTAACATCTCGGATGTAATATTTCACAACATTCGTGGCGTGTCGGCCTCTACTTCTCGGTGGGAACATTATGTACGTCTATAACGATATGTGCCCTAACCTAAGGCAACCTAACACCTCGTATGTAATATTTTACAACATTCGTGGCGTGTAGGCCTCTACTTCTCGGTGGGAACATTATGCACGTCTATAACGTTATATGTCCTAACCTAAGGCAACCTAACACCTCGTATGTAATATTTTACAACATTCGTGGCGTGTCGGCACCTACTTTTCGGTGGTAACATTATATACGTCTATAACGTTATATGTCCTATCCTAGGGCAACCTAACATCTCGGATGTAATATTTTAGAACATTCCTTGCGTGTCGGCCCCTACTTCTCGGTGGGAACATTATGCACGTCTATAACGTTATATGTCCTATCCTAAGGCAACCTAACACCTCGTATGTAATATTTTACAATATTCGTGGCGTGTCGGCACCTACTTTTCGGTGGTAACATTATATACGGCTATAACGTTATATGTTCTATCCTAGGGCAACCTAACATCTCGGATGTAATATTTTACAACATTCCTTTCGTGTCGGCCCCTACTTCTCGGTGGGAACATTATATACGGCTCATAACGTTATATGTCCTAACCTAAGGCAACCTAACACCTCGGATGTAATATTTAACAACATTCGTGGCGTGTCGGCCACTACATCTCGGTGGGAACATTATGTGCAGCTACAACGTTATATGTCCTAACCTAAGCAAACCTAACATCTCGGACGTAATATTTCACAACATTCGTGGCGTGTCGGCCTCTACTTCTCGGTGGGAACATTATGTACGTCTATAACGTTATGTGCCCTAACCTAAGGCAATCTAACACCTCGTATGTAATATTTTACAACATTCGTGGCGTGTAGGCCTCTACTTCTCGGTGGGAACATTATGTACGTCTATAACGTTATATATCCTAACGTTAGGCAACCTAACATCTCGGATGTAATATTTTCCAACATTCCTTGCGTGTCGGCTCCTACTTCTCGGTGGGAACATTATGTACGAATGTAACGTTATATGTCCTAACCTAAGCAAACCTAACATCTCGGATGTTATATTTTACAATATTCGTGGCGTGTCGGCACCTACTTTTCGGTGGGAACATTATGTGCAGCTACAACGTAATATGTCGTAACCTAAGGCAGCCTAACACTTCGGATGTAATATTTTACAACATTCCTTGCGTGTCGGCCCCTACTTCTTGGTGGGAACATTATGTACGTATATAACGTTACATGTCCTAACCTAAGCAAACCTAACATCTCGGATGTAATATTTCACAACATTCGTGGCGAGTCGGCCTCTACTTCTCGGTGGGAACATTATGTACGTCTATAACGTTATGTGCCCTAACCTAAGGCAACCTAACACCTCGTATGTAATATTTTACAACATTCCTTGCGTGTCGGGGCCTACTTATCCGTGGGAACATTATATACTTCTATAACGTTATATATCCTAACCGAAGGCAACATAACATCTCGTACGTGATATTTTACAGCATTCCATGCGTGTCGGCACCTACTTCTCGGTGGTAACATTATGTGCGTCTATAACGTTATATGTTCTATCCTATGGCAACCTAACATCTCGGATGTAATATTTTACAACATTCCTTGCGTGTCGGCCCCTACTTCTCGGTGGGAACATTATGCACGTCTATAACGTTATATGTCCTATCCTAAGGCAACCTAACACCTCGTATGTAATATTTTACAATATTCGTGGCGTGTCGGCACCTACTTTTCGGTGGTAACATTATATACGGCTATAACGTTATATGTTCTATCCTAGGGCAACCTAACATCTCGGATGTAATATTTTACAACATTCTTTTCGTGTCGGCCCCTACTTCTCGGTGGGAACATTATATACGGCTCATAACGTTATATGTCCTATCCTAGGGCAACCTAACATCTCGGATGTAATATTTCACAACATTCGTGGCGTGTCTGCCTCTACTTCTCGGTGGGAACATTATGTACGTCTATAACGATATGTGCCCTAACCTAAGGCAACCTAACACCTCGTATGTAATATTTTACAACATTCGTGGCGTGTAGGCCTCTACTTCTCGGTGGGAACATTATGTACGTCTATAACGTTATATATCCTAACGTAAGGCAACCTAACATCTCGGATGTAATATTTTCCAACATTTCTTGCGTGTCGGCACCTACTTCTCGGTGGGAACATTATATACGTCTATAACGTTATATATCCTATCCTAGGGCAACCTAACATCTCGGACGTTATATTCTACAACATTCGTGGCGTGTCGGCCCCTACTTCTTGGTGGGAACATTATGTACGTATATAACGTTATATGTCCTATCCTAAGCAAACCTAACATCTCGGATGTAATATTTCACATCATTCGTGGCGTGTCGGCCTCTACTTCTCGGTGGGAACAATATGTACGTCTATAACGATATGTGCCCTAACCTAAGGCAACCTAACACCTCGTATGTAATATTTTACAACATTCGTGGCGTGTAGGCCTCTACTTCTCGGTGGGAACATTATGCACGTCTATAACGTTATATGTCCTAACCTAAGGCAACCTAACACATCGTATGTAATATTTTACAACATTCGTGGCGTGTCGGCACCTACTTTTCGGTGGGAACATTATGTGCATCTATATCGTTATATATCCTAACCTAAGGCAACCTAACACATCGTATGTAATATTTTACAACATTCCTTGCGTGTCGGCCCCTACTTCTTGGTGGGAACATTATGTACGTGTATAACGTTATATGTCCTAACATAAGCAAACCTAACATCTCGGTTGTAATGTTTCACAACATTCGTGGCGTGTCGGCACCTACTTTTCGGTGGGAACATTATGTGCAGCTACAACGTAATATGTCCTAACCTAAGGCAGCCTAACATCTCGGATGTAATATTTTACAACATTCCTTGCGTGTCGGCGCATACTGCTCTGTGGGAACATTATGTACGTCTATAACGTTATATATTCTAACCTAAGGCAACCTAACATCTCGGATGTAATATTTTACAACATTCCTTGCGTGTCGGCCCCTACTTCTTGGTGGGAACATTATGTACGTATATAACGTTATATGTCCTAACCTAAGCAAACCTAACATCTCGGACGTAATATTTCACAACATTCGTGGCGTGTAGGCCTCTACTTCTCGGTGGGAACATTATGTACGTCTATAACGTTATATATCCTAACGTAAGGCAACCTAACATCTCGGATGTAATATTTTCCAACATTCCTTGCGTGTCGGCACCTACTTCTCGGTGGGAACATTATATACGTCTATAACGTTATATATCCTATCCTAGGGCAACCTAACTTCTCGGACGTTATATTCTACAACATTCCTTGCGTGTCGGTCCCTACTTCTCGGTGGGAACATTATGTGCAGCTATATCGTTATATATCCTAACCTAAGGCAACCTAACATCTCGGATGTAATATTTCACAACATTCCTTGCGTGTCGGCCCCTACTTCTTTGTGGGAACATTATGTACGTATGTAACGTTATATGTCCTAACCTAAGCAAACCTAACATCTCGGATGTAATATTTCACAACATTCGTGGCATGTCGGCCTCTACTTCTCGGTGGCAACACTATGTACGTATATAACGTTATATGTCCTATCCTAAGGGAACCTAACATCTCGGATGTAATATTTTACAACATTCGTGGCGTGTCGGGATCTACTTCTCGGTGGCAACACTATGTACGTATATCACGTTATATGTCCTATCCTAAGGGAACCTAACATCTCGGATGTAATATTTTACAGCATTCCTTGCGTGTCGGCACCTACTTCTCGGTGGGAACATTATATACGTCTATAACGTTATATATCCTATCCTAGGGCAACCTAACATCTCGGACGTTATATTCTACAACATTCGTGGCGTGTCGGCCCCTACTTCTTGGTGGGAACATTATGTACGTATATAACGTTATATGTCCTATCCTAAGCAAACCTAACATCTCGGATGTAATATTTCACATCATTCGTGGCGTGTCGGCCTCTACTTCTCGGTGGGAACAATATGTACGTCTATAACGATATGTGCCCTAACCTAAGGCAACCTAACACCTCGTATGTAATATTTTACAACATTCGTGGCGTGTAGGCCTCTACTTCTCGGTGGGAACATTATGCACATCTATAACGTTATATGTCCTAACCTAAGGCAACCTAAGACATCGTATGTAATATTTTACAACATTCGTGGCGTGTCGGCACCTACTTTTCGGTGGGAACATTATGTGCATCTATATCGTTATATATCCTAACCTAAGGCAACCTAACACATCGTATGTAATATTTTACAACATTCGTGGCGTGTAGGCACCTACTTCTCGGTGAGAGCATTATGTACTTCTATAACGTTATATATCCTAACGTAAGGCAACCTAACATCTCGGACTTAATATTTTCCAACATTCCTTGCGTGTCGGCACCTACTTCTCGGTGGGAACATTATGTGCGTCTATAACGTTATATGTTCTATCCTAGGGCAACCTAACATCTCGGATGTAATATTTTACAACATTCCTTGCGTGTCGGCCCCATCTTCTTGGTGGGAACATTATGTACGTGTATAACGTTATATGTCCTAACATATGCAAACCTAACATCTCGGTTGTAATGTTTCACAACATTCGTGGCGTGTCGACCTCTACTTCTCGGTGGGAACATTATGTACGTCTATAACGTTATGTGCCCTAACCTAAGGCAACCTAACACCTCGTATGTAATATTTTACAACATTCCTTGCGTGTCGGCCCCTATTTCTTGGTGGGAACATTATGTACGTCTATAACGGTATATGTCCTAACCTAAGGCAACATAACATCTCGGATGTAATATTTTACAGCATTCCTTGCGCGTCGGCACCTACTTTTCGGTGGTAACATTATATACGTCTATAACGTTATATGTCCTAACCTAAGGCAACCTAACATCTCGGATGTAATATTTTACAACATTCCTTGCGTGTTGGCCCCTACTACTTTGTGGGAACATTATGTACGTATGTAACGTTATATGTCCTAACCTAAGCAAACCTAACATCTCGGATGTAATATTTTACAATATTCGTGGCGTGTCGGCACCTACTTTTCGGTGGGAACATTATGTGCAGCTACAACGTAATATGTCCTAACCTAAGGCAGCCTAACACTTCGGATGTAATATTTTACAACATTCCTTGCGCGTCGGCACCTACTTTTCGGTGGTAACATTATATACGTCTATAACGTTATATGTCCTAACCTAAGGCAACCTAACATTTCGGACGTTATATTCCACAACATTCGTGGCGTGTCGGCCCCTACTTCTTGGTGGGAACCTTATGTACGTATATAACGTTATATGTCCTATCCTAAGCAAACCTAACATCTCGGATGTAATATTTCACATCATTCGTGGCGTGTCGGCCTCTACTTCTCGGTGGGAACAATATGTACGTCTATAACGATATGTGCCCTAACCTAAGGCAACCTAACACCTCGTATGTAATATTTTACAACATTCGTGGCGTGTAGGCCTCTACTTCTCGCTGGGAACATTATGCACGTCTATAACGTTATATGTCCTAACCTAAGGCAACCTAACACATCGTATGTAATATTTTACAACATTCGTGGCGTGTCGGCACCTACTTTTCGGTGGGAACATTATGTGCAGCTATATCGATATATATCCTAACCTAAGGCAACCAAACATCTCGGATGTAATATTTTACAACATTCCTTGCGTGTCGGCCCCTACTTCTTTGTGGGAACATTATGTACGTATGTAACGTTATATATCCTAACCTAAGCAAACCTAACATCTCGGATGTAATATTTTACAACATTCCTTGCGTGTCGGCCCCTACTTCTTGGTGGGAATATTGTGTACGTATATAACGTTATATGTCCTATCCTAAGGGAACCTAACATCTCGGATGTAATATTTTACAGCATTCCTTGCGCGTCGGCACCTACTTTTCGGTGGTAACATTATATACGTCTATAACGTTATATGTCCTAACCTAAGGCAACCTAACATCTCGGATGTAATATTTTACAACATTCCTTGCGTGTTGGCCCCTACTTCTTTGTGGGAACATTATGTACGTATGTAACGTTATATGTCCTAACCTAAGCAAACCTAACATCTCGGATGTAATATTTCACAACATTCGTGGCGTGTCGGCCTCTACTTCTCGGTGGCAACATTATGTACGTATATAACGTTATATGTCCTAACCTAAGCAAACCTAACATCTCGGACGTAATATTTCACAACATTCGTGGCGTGTCGGCCTCTACTTCTCGGTGGGAACATTATGTACGTCTATAACGTTATGTGCCCTAACCTAAGGCAATCTAACACCTCGTATGTAATATTTTACAACATTCGTGGCGTGTAGGCCTCTACTTCTCGGTGGGAACATTATGTACGTCTATAACGTTATATATCCTAACGTAAGGCAACCTAACATCTCGGATGTAATATTTTCCAACATTCCTTGCGTGTCGGCACCTACTTCTCGGTGGGAACATTATATACGTCTATAACGTTATATATCCTATCCTAGGGCAACCTAACACCTCGGACGTTATATTCTACAACATTCGTGGCGTGTCGGCCCCTACTTCTTGGTGGGAACATTATGTACGTATATAACGTTATATGTCCTATCCTAAGCAAACCTAACATCTCGGATGTAATATTTCACAACATTCGTGGCGTGTCGGCCTCTACTTCTCGGTGGGAACAATATGTACGTCTATAACGATATGTGCCCTACCCTAAGGCAACCTAACACCTCGTATGTAATATTTTACAACATTCGTGGCGTGTAGGCCTCTACTTCTCGGTGGGAACATTATGCACGTCTATAACGTTATATGTCCTAACCTAAGGCAACCTAACACATCGTATGTAATATTTTACAACATTCGTGGCGTGTCGGCACCTACTTTTCGGTGGTAACATTATATACGTCTATAACGTTATATGTCCTAACCTAAGGCAACCTAACATCTCGGATGTAATATTTTACAACATTCCTTGCGTGTTGGCCCCTACTTCTTTGTGGGAACATTATGTACGTATGTAACGTTATATGTCCTAACCTAAGCAAACCTAACATCTCGGATGTAATATTTCACAACATTCGTGGCGTGTCGGCCTCTACTTCTCGGTGGCAACATTATGTACGTATATAACGTTATATGTCCTAACCTAAGCAAACCTAACATCTCGGATGTAATATTTCACAACATTCGTGGCGTGTCGGCCTCTACTTCTCGGTGGGAACATTATGTACGTCTATAACGATATGTGCCCTAACCTAAGGCAACCTAACACCTCGTATGTAATATTTTACAACATTCGTGGCGTGTAGGCCTCTACTTCTCGGTGGGAACATTATGCACGTCTATAACGTTATATGTCCTAACCTAAGGCAACCTAACACCTCGTATGTAATATTTTACAACATTCGTGGCGTGTCGGCACCTACTTTTCGGTGGTAACATTATATACGTCTATAACGTTATATGTCCTATCCTAGGGCAACCTAACATCTCGGATGTAATATTTTAGAACATTCCTTGCGTGTCGGCCCCTACTTCTCGGTGGGAACATTATGCACGTCTATAACGTTATATGTCCTATCCTAAGGCAACCTAACACCTCGTATGTAATATTTTACAATATTCGTGGCGTGTCGGCACCTACTTTTCGGTGGTAACATTATATACGGCTATAACGTTATATGTTCTATCCTAGGGCAACCTAACATCTCGGATGTAATATTTTACAACATTCCTTTCGTGTCGGCCCCTACTTCTCGGTGGGAACATTATATACGGCTCATAACGTTATATGTCCTAACCTAAGGCAACCTAACACCTCGGATGTAATATTTAACAACATTCGTGGCGTGTCGGCCACTACATCTCGGTGGGAACATTATGTGCAGCTACAACGTTATATGTCCTAACCTAAGCAAACCTAACATCTCGGACGTAATATTTCACAACATTCGTGGCGTGTCGGCCTCTACTTCTCGGTGGGAACATTATGTACGTCTATAACGTTATGTGCCCTAACCTAAGGCAATCTAACACCTCGTATGTAATATTTTACAACATTCGTGGCGTGTAGGCCTCTACTTCTCGGTGGGAACATTATGTACGTCTATAACGTTATATATCCTAACGTTAGGCAACCTAACATCTCGGATGTAATATTTTCCAACATTCCTTGCGTGTCGGCTCCTACTTCTCGGTGGGAACATTATGTACGTATGTAACGTTATATGTCCTAACCTAAGCAAACCTAACATCTCGGATGTAATATTTTACAATATTCGTGGCGTGTCGGCACCTACTTTTCGGTGGGAACATTATGTGCAGCTACAACGTAATATGTCCTAACCTAAGGCAGCCTAACACTTCGGATGTAATATTTTACAACATTCCTTGCGTGTCGGCCCCTACTTCTTGGTGGGAACATTATGTACGTATATAACGTTACATGTCCTAACCTAAGCAAACCTAACATCTCGGATGTAATATTTCACAACATTCGTGGCGAGTCGGCCTCTACTTCTCGGTGGGAACATTATGTACGTCTATAACGTTATGTGCCCTAACCTAAGGCAACCTAACACCTCGTATGTAATATTTTATAACATTCCTTGCGTGTCGGGGCCTACTTATCCGTGGGAACATTATATACTTCTATAACGTTATATATCCTAACCGAAGGCAACATAACATCTCGTACGTGATATTTTACAGCATTCCATGCGTGTCGGCACCTACTTCTCGGTGGTAACATTATGTGCGTCTATAACGTTATATGTTCTATCCTATGGCAACCTAACATCTCGGATGTAATATTTTACAACATTCCTTGCGTGTCGGCCCCTACTTCTCGGTGGGAACATTATGCACGTCTATAACGTTATATGTCCTATCCTAAGGCAACCTAACACCTCGTATGTAATATTTTACAATATTCGTGGCGTGTCGGCACCTACTTTTCGGTGGTAACATTATATACGGCTATAACGTTATATGTTCTATCCTAGGGCAACCTAACATCTCGGATGTAATATTTTACAACATTCTTTTCGTGTCGGCCCCTACTTCTCGGTGGGAACATTATATACGGCTCATAACGTTATATGTCCTATCCTAGGGCAACCTAACATCTCGGATGTAATATTTCACAACATTCGTGGCGTGTCTGCCTCTACTTCTCGGTGGGAACATTATGTACGTCTATAACGATATGTGCCCTAACCTAAGGCAACCTAACACCTCGTATGTAATATTTTACAACATTCGTGGCGTGTAGGCCTCTACTTCTCGGTGGGAACATTATGTACGTCTATAACGTTATATATCCTAACGTAAGGCAACCTAACATCTCGGATGTAATATTTTCCAACATTTCTTGCGTGTCGGCACCTACTTCTCGGTGGGAACATTATATACGTCTATAACGTTATATATCCTATCCTAGGGCAACCTAACATCTCGGACGTTATATTCTACAACATTCGTGGCGTGTCGGCCCCTACTTCTTGGTGGGAACATTATGTACGTATATAACGTTATATGTCCTATCCTAAGCAAACCTAACATCTCGGATGTAATATTTCACATCATTCGTGGCGTGTCGGCCTCTACTTCTCGGTGGGAACAATATGTACGTCTATAACGATATGTGCCCTAACCTAAGGCAACCTAACACCTCGTATGTAATATTTTACAACATTCGTGGCGTGTAGGCCTCTACTTCTCGGTGGGAACATTATGCACGTCTATAACGTTATATGTCCTAACCTAAGGCAACCTAACACATCGTATGTAATATTTTACAACATTCGTGGCGTGTCGGCACCTACTTTTCGGTGGGAACATTATGTGCATCTATATCGTTATATATCCTAACCTAAGGCAACCTAACACATCGTATGTAATATTTTACAACATTCGTGGCGTGTAGGCACCTACTTCTCGGTGAGAGCATTATGTACTTCTATAACGTTATATATCCTAACGTAAGGCAACCTAACATCTCGGATTTAATATTTTCCAACATTCCTTGCGTGTCGGCACCTACTTCTCGGTGGGAACATTATGTGCGTCTATAACGTTATATGTTCTATCCTAGGGCAACCTAACATCTCGGATGTAATATTTTACAACATTCCTTGCGTGTCGGCCCCTACTTCTTGGTGGGAACATTATGTACGTGTATAACGTTATATGTCCTAACATAAGCAAACCTAACATCTCGGTTGTAATGTTTCACAACATTCGTGGCGTGTCGGCACCTACTTTTCGGTGGGAACATTATGTGCAGCTACAACGTAATATGTCCTAACCTAAGGCAGCCTAACATCTCGGATGTAATATTTTACAACATTCCTTGCGTGTCGGCGCATACTGCTCTGTGGGAACATTATGTACGTCTATAACGTTATATATTCTAACCTAAGGCAACCTAACATCTCGGATGTAATATTTTACAACATTCCTTGCGTGTCGGCCCCTACTTCTTGGTGGGAACATTATGTACGTATATAACGTTATATGTCCTAACCTAAGCAAACCTAACATCTCGGACGTAATATTTCACAACATTCGTGGCGTGTAGGCCTCTACTTCTCGGTGGGAACATTATGTACGTCTATAACGTTATATATCCTAACGTAAGGCAACCTAACATCTCGGATGTAATATTTTCCAACATTCCTTGCGTGTCGGCACCTACTTCTCGGTGGGAACATTATATACGTCTATAACGTTATATATCCTATCCTAGGGCAACCTAACTTCTCGGACGTTATATTCTACAACATTCCTTGCGTGTCGGCCCCTACTTCTCGGTGGGAACATTATGTGCAGCTATATCGTTATATATCCTAACCTAAGGCAACCTAACATCTCGGATGTAATATTTCACAACATTCCTTGCGTGTCGGCCCCTACTTCTTTGTGGGAACATTATGTACGTATGTAACGTTATATGTCCTAACCTAAGCAAACCTAACATCTCGGATGTAATATTTCACAACATTCGTGGCATGTCGGCCTCTACTTCTCGGTGGCAACACTATGTACGTATATAACGTTATATGTCCTATCCTAAGGGAACCTAACATCTCGGATGTAATATTTTACAACATTCGTGGCGTGTCGGGATCTACTTCTCGGTGGCAACACTATGTACGTATATCACGTTATATGTCCTATCCTAAGGGAACCTAACATCTCGGATGTAATATTTTACAGCATTCCTTGCGTGTCGGCACCTACTTCTCGGTGGGAACATTATATACGTCTATAACGTTATATATCCTATCCTAGGGCAACCTAACATCTCGGACGTTATATTCTACAACATTCGTGGCGTGTCGGCCCCTACTTCTTGGTGGGAACATTATGTACGTATATAACGTTATATGTCCTATCCTAAGCAAACCTAACATCTCGGATGTAATATTTCACATCATTCGTGGCGTGTCGGCCTCTACTTCTCGGTGGGAACAATATGTACGTCTATAACGATATGTGCCCTAACCTAAGGCAACCTAACACCTCGTATGTAATATTTTACAACATTCGTGGCGTGTAGGCCTCTACTTCTCGGTGGGAACATTATGCACGTCTATAACGTTATATGTCCTAACCTAAGGCAACCTAAGACATCGTATGTAATATTTTACAACATTCGTGGCGTGTCGGCACCTACTTTTCGGTGGGAACATTATGTGCATCTATATCGTTATATATCCTAACCTAAGGCAACCTAACACATCGTATGTAATATTTTACAACATTCGTGGCGTGTAGGCACCTACTTCTCGGTGAGAGCATTATGTACTTCTATAACGTTATATATCCTAACGTAAGGCAACCTAACATCTCGGACTTAATATTTTCCAACATTCCTTGCGTGTCGGCACCTACTTCTCGGTGGGAACATTATGTGCGTCTATAACGTTATATGTTCTATCCTAGGGCAACCTAACATCTCGGATGTAATATTTTACAACATTCCTTGCGTGTCGGCCCCATCTTCTTGGTGGGAACATTATGTACGTGTATAACGTTATATGTCCTAACATATGCAAACCTAACATCTCGGTTGTAATGTTTCACAACATTCGTGGCGTGTCGACCTCTACTTCTCGGTGGGAACATTATGTACGTCTATAACGTTATGTGCCCTAACCTAAGGCAACCTAACACCTCGTATGTAATATTTTACAACATTCCTTGCGTGTCGGCCCCTATTTCTTGGTGGGAACATTATGTACGTCTATAACGGTATATGTCCTAACCTAAGGCAACATAACATCTCGGATGTAATATTTTACAGCATTCCTTGCGCGTCGGCACCTACTTTGCGGTGGTAACATTATATACGTCTATAACGTTATATATCCTATCCTAGGGCAACCTAACATCTCGGACGTTATATTCTACAACATTCGTGGCGTGTCGGCCCCTACTGCTTGGTGGGAACATTATGTACGTATATAACGTTATATGTCCTATCCTAAGGGAACCTAACATCTCGGATGTAATATTTTACAGCATTCCTTGCGCGTCGGCACCTACTTTTCGGTGGTAACATTATATACGTCTATAACGTTATATGTCCTAACCTAAGGCAACCTAACATCTCGGATGTAATATTTTACAACATTCCTTGCGTGTTGGCCCCTACTACTTTGTGGGAACATTATGTACGTATGTAACGTTATATGTCCTAACCTAAGCAAACCTAACATCTCGGATGTAATATTTTACAATATTCGTGGCGTGTCGGCACCTACTTTTCGGTGGGAACATTATGTGCAGCTACAACGTAATATGTCCTAACCTAAGGCAGCCTAACACTTCGGATGTAATATTTTACAACATTCCTTGCGCGTCGGCACCTACTTTTCGGTGGTAACATTATATACGTCTATAACGTTATATGTCCTAACCTAAGGCAACCTAACATTTCGGACGTTATATTCCACAACATTCGTGGCGTGTCGGCCCCTACTTCTTGGTGGGAACCTTATGTACGTATATAACGTTATATGTCCTATCCTAAGCAAACCTAACATCTCGGATGTAATATTTCACATCATTCGTGGCGTGTCGGCCTCTACTTCTCGGTGGGAACAATATGTACGTCTATAACGATATGTGCCCTAACCTAAGGCAACCTAACACCTCGTATGTAATATTTTACAACATTCGTGGCGTGTAGGCCTCTACTTCTCGCTGGGAACATTATGCACGTCTATAACGTTATATGTCCTAACCTAAGGCAACCTAACACATCGTATGTAATATTTTACAACATTCGTGGCGTGTCGGCACCTACTTTTCGGTGGGAACATTATGTGCAGCTATATCGATATATATCCTAACCTAAGGCAACCAAACATCTCGGATGTAATATTTTACAACATTCCTTGCGTGTCGGCCCCTACTTCTTTGTGGGAACATTATGTACGTATGTAACGTTATATATCCTAACCTAAGCAAACCTAACATCTCGGATGTAATATTTTCAACATTCCTTGCGTGTCGGCCCCTACTTCTTGGTGGGAATATTGTGTACGTATATAACGTTATATGTCCTATCCTAAGGGAACCTAACATCTCGGATGTAATATTTTACAGCATTCCTTGCGCGTCGGCACCTACTTTTCGGTGGTAACATTATATACGTCTATAACGTTATATGTCCTAACCTAAGGCAACCTAACATCTCGGATGTAATATTTTACAACATTCCTTGCGTGTTGGCCCCTACTTCTTTGTGGGAACATTATGTACGTATGTAACGTTATATGTCCTAACCTAAGCAAACCTAACATCTCGGATGTAATATTTCACAACATTCGTGGCGTGTCGGCCTCTACTTCTCGGTGGCAACATTATGTACGTATATAACGTTATATGTCCTAACCTAAGCAAACCTAACATCTCGGACGTAATATTTCACAACATTCGTGGCGTGTCGGCCTCTACTTCTCGGTGGGAACATTATGTACGTCTATAACGTTATGTGCCCTAACCTAAGGCAATCTAACACCTCGTATGTAATATTTTACAACATTCGTGGCGTGTAGGCCTCTACTTCTCGGTGGGAACATTATGTACGTCTATAACGTTATATATCCTAACGTAAGGCAACCTAACATCTCGGATGTAATATTTTCCAACATTCCTTGCGTGTCGGCACCTACTTCTCGGTGGGAACATTATATACGTCTATAACGTTATATATCCTATCCTAGGGCAACCTAACACCTCGGACGTTATATTCTACAACATTCGTGGCGTGTCGGCCCCTACTTCTTGGTGGGAACATTATGTACGTATATAACGTTATATGTCCTATCCTAAGCAAACCTAACATCTCGGATGTAATATTTCACAACATTCGTGGCGTGTCGGCCTCTACTTCTCGGTGGGAACAATATGTACGTCTATAACGATATGTGCCCTACCCTAAGGCAACCTAACACCTCGTATGTAATATTTTACAACATTCGTGGCGTGTAGGCCTCTACTTCTCGGTGGGAACATTATGCACGTCTATAACGTTATATGTCCTAACCTAAGGCAACCTAACACATCGTATGTAATATTTTACAACATTCGTGGCGTGTCGGCACCTACTTTTCGGTGGTAACATTATATACGTCTATAACGTTATATGTCCTAACCTAAGGCAACCTAACATCTCGGATGTAATATTTTACAACATTCCTTGCGTGTTGGCCCCTACTTCTTTGTGGGAACATTATGTACGTATGTAACGTTATATGTCCTAACCTAAGCAAACCTAACATCTCGGATGTAATATTTCACAACATTCGTGGCGTGTCGGCCTCTACTTCTCGGTGGCAACATTATGTACGTATATAACGTTATATGTCCTAACCTAAGCAAACCTAACATCTCGGATGTAATATTTCACAACATTCGTGGCGTGTCGGCCTCTACTTCTCGGTGGGAACATTATGTACGTCTATAACGATATGTGCCCTAACCTAAGGCAACCTAACACCTCGTATGTAATATTTTACAACATTCGTGGCGTGTAGGCCTCTACTTCTCGGTGGGAACATTATGCACGTCTATAACGTTATATGTCCTAACCTAAGGCAACCTAACACCTCGTATGTAATATTTTACAACATTCGTGGCGTGTCGGCACCTACTTTTCGGTGGTAACATTATATACGTCTATAACGTTATATGTCCTATCCTAGGGCAACCTAACATCTCGGATGTAATATTTTAGAACATTCCTTGCGTGTCGGCCCCTACTTCTCGGTGGGAACATTATGCACGTCTATAACGTTATATGTCCTATCCTAAGGCAACCTAACACCTCGTATGTAATATTTTACAATATTCGTGGCGTGTCGGCACCTACTTTTCGGTGGTAACATTATATACGGCTATAACGTTATATGTTCTATCCTAGGGCAACCTAACATCTCGGATGTAATATTTTACAACATTCCTTTCGTGTCGGGCCCTACTTCTCGGTGGGAACATTATATACGGCTCATAACGTTATATGTCCTATCCTAGGGCAACCTAACATCTCGGATGTAATATTTCACAACATTCGTGGCGTGTCTGCCTCTACTTCTCGGTGGGAACATTATGTACGTCTATAACGATATGTGCCCTAACCTAAGGCAACCTAACACCTCGTATGTAATATTTTACAACATTCGTGGCGTGTAGGCCTCTACTTCTCGGTGGGAACATTATGTACGTCTATAACGTTATATATCCTAACGTAAGGCAACCTAACATCTCGGATGTAATATTTTCCAACATTCCTTGCGTGTCGGCACCTACTTCTCGGTGGGAACATTATATACGTCTATAACGTTATATATCCTATCCTAGGGCAACCTAACATCTCGGACGTTATATTCTACAACATTCGTGGCGTGTCGGCCCCTACTTCTTGGTGGGAACATTATGTACGTATATAACGTTATATGTCCTATCCTAAGCAAACCTAACATCTCGGATGTAATATTTCACATCATTCGTGGCGTGTCGGCCTCTACTTCTCGGTGGGAACAATATGTACGTCTATAACGATATGTGCCCTAACCTAAGGCAACCTAACACCTCGTATGTAATATTTTACAACATTCGTGGCGTGTAGGCCTCTACTTCTCGGTGGGAACATTATGCACGTCTATAACGTTATATGTCCTAACCTAAGGCAACCTAACACATCGTATGTAATATTTTACAACATTCGTGGCGTGTCGGCTCCTACTTTTCGGTGGGAACATTATGTGCATCTATATCGTTATATATCCTAACCTAAGGCAACCTAACACATCGTATGTAATATTTTACAACATTCGTGGCGTGTAGGCACCTACTTCTCGGTGAGAGCATTATGTACTTCTATAACGTTATATATCCTAACGTAAGGCAACCTAACATCTCGGATTTAATATTTTCCAACATTCCTTGCGTGTCGGCACCTACTTCTCGGTGGGAACATTATGTGCGTCTATAACGTTATATGTTCTATCCTAGGGCAACCTAACACCTCGGATGTAATATTTTACAACATTCCTTGCGTGTCGGCCCCTACTTCTTGGTGGGAACATTATGTACGTGTATAACGTTATATGTCCTAACATAAGCAAACCTAACATCTCGGTTGTAATGTTTCACAACATTCGTGGCGTGTCGGCACCTACTTTTCGGTGGGAACATTATGTGCAGCTACAACGTAATATGTCCTAACCTAAGGCAGCCTAACATCTCGGATGTAATATTTTACAACATTCCTTGCGTGTCGGCGCATACTGCTCTGTGGGAACATTATGTACGTCTATAACGTTATATATTCTAACCTAAGGCAACCTAACATCTCGGATGTAATATTTTACAACATTCCTTGCGTGTCGGCCCCTACTTCTTGGTGGGAACATTATGTACGTATATAACGTTATATGTCCTAACCTAAGCAAACCTAACATCTCGGACGTAATATTTCACAACATTCGTGGCGTGTAGGCCTCTACTTCTCGGTGGGAACATTATGTACGTCTATAACGTTATATATCCTAACGTAAGGCAACCTAACATCTCGGATGTAGTATTTTCCAACATTCCTTGCGTGTCGGCACCTACTTCTCGGTGGGAACATTATATACGTCTATAACGTTATATATCCTATCCTAGGGCAACCTAACTTCTCGGACGTTATATTCTACAACATTCCTTGCGTGTCGGCCCCTACTTCTCGGTGGGAACATTATGTGCAGCTATATCGTTATATATCCTAACCTAAGGCAACCTAACATCTCGGATGTAATATTTCACAACATTCCTTGCGTGTCGGCCCCTACTTCTTTGTGGGAACATTATGTACGTATGTAACGTTATATGTCCTAACCTAAGCAAACCTAACATCTCGGATGTAATATTTCACAACATTCGTGGCATGTCGGCCTCTACTTCTCGGTGGCAACACTATGTACGTATATAACGTTATATGTCCTATCCTAAGGGAACCTAACATCTCGGATGTAATATTTTACAACATTCGTGGCGTGTCGGGATCTACTTCTCGGTGGCAACACTATGTACGTATATCACGTTATATGTCCTATCCTAAGGGAACCTAACATCTCGGATGTAATATTTTACAGCATTCCTTGCGTGTCGGCACCTACTTCTCGGTGGGAACATTATATACGTCTATAACGTTATATATCCTATCCTAGGGCAACCTAACATCTCGGACGTTATATTCTACAACATTCGTGGCGTGTCGGCCCCTACTTCTTGGTGGGAACATTATGTACGTATATAACGTTATATGTCCTATCCTAAGCAAACCTAACATCTCGGATGTAATATTTCACATCATTCGTGGCGTGTCGGCCTCTACTTCTCGGTGGGAACAATATGTACGTCTATAACGATATGTGCCCTAACCTAAGGCAACCTAACACCTCGTATGTAATATTTTACAACATTCGTGGCGTGTAGGCCTCTACTTCTCGGTGGGAACATTATGCACGTCTATAACGTTATATGTCCTAACCTAAGGCAACCTAAGACATCGTATGTAATATTTTACAACATTCGTGGCGTGTCGGCACCTACTTTTCGGTGGGAACATTATGTGCATCTATATCGTTATATATCCTAACCTAAGGCAACCTAACACATCGTATGTAATATTTTACAACATTCGTGGCGTGTAGGCACCTACTTCTCGGTGAGAGCATTATGTACTTCTATAACGTTATATATCCTAACGTAAGGCAACCTAACATCTCGGACTTAATATTTTCCAACATTCCTTGCGTGTCGGCACCTACTTCTCGGTGGGAACATTATGTGCGTCTATAACGTTATATGTTCTATCCTAGGGCAACCTAACATCTCGGATGTAATATTTTACAACATTCCTTGCGTGTCGGCCCCATCTTCTTGGTGGGAACATTATGTACGTGTATAACGTTATATGTCCTAACATATGCAAACCTAACATCTCGGTTGTAATGTTTCACAACATTCGTGGCGTGTCGACCTCTACTTCTCGGTGGGAACATTATGTACGTCTATAACGTTATGTGCCCTAACCTAAGGCAACCTAACACCTCGTATGTAATATTTTACAACATTCCTTGCGTGTCGGCCCCTATTTCTTGGTGGGAACATTATGTACGTCTATAACGGTATATGTCCTAACCTAAGGCAACATAACATCTCGGATGTAATATTTTACAGCATTCCTTGCGCGTCGGCACCTACTTTGCGGTGGTAACATTATATACGTCTATAACGTTATATATCCTATCCTAGGGCAACCTAACATCTCGGACGTTATATTCTACAACATTCGTGGCGTGTCGGCCCCTACTGCTTGGTGGGAACATTATGTACGTATATAACGTTATATGTCCTATCCTAAGGGAACCTAACATCTCGGATGTAATATTTTACAGCATTCCTTGCGCGTCGGCACCTACTTTTCGGTGGTAACATTATATACGTCTATAACGTTATATGTCCTAACCTAAGGCAACCTAACATCTCGGATGTAATATTTTACAACATTCCTTGCGTGTTGGCCCCTACTACATTGTGGGAACATTATGTACGTATGTAACGTTATATGTCCTAACCTAAGCAAACCTAACATCTCGGATGTAATATTTTACAATATTCGTGGCGTGTCGGCACCTACTTTTCGGTGGGAACATTATGTGCAGCTACAACGTAATATGTCCTAACCTAAGGCAGCCTAACACTTCGGATGTAATATTTTACAACATTCCTTGCGTGTCGGCCCCTACTTCTTGGTGGGAACATTATGTACGTATATAACGTTACATGTCCTAACCTAAGCAAACCTAACATCTCGGATGTAATATTTCACAACATTCGTGGCGAGTCGGCCTCTACTTCTCGGTGGGAACATTATGTACGTCTATAACGTTATGTGCCCTAACCTAAGGCAACCTAACACCTCGTATGTAATATTTTACAACATTCCTTGCGTGTCGGGGCCTACTTATCCGTGGGAACATTATATACTTCTATAACGTTATATATCCTAACCGAAGGCAACATAACATCTCGTACGTGATATTTTACAGCATTCCTTGCGTGTCGGCACCTACTTCTCGGTGGTAACATTATGTGCGTCTATAACGTTATATGTTCTATCCTATGGCAACCTAACATCTCGGATGTAATATTTTACAACATTCCTTGCGTGTCGGCCCCTACTTCTCGGTGGGAACATTATGCACGTCTATAACGTTATATGTCCTATCCTAAGGCAACCTAACACCTCGTATGTAATATTTTACAATATTCGTGGCGTGTCGGCACCTACTTTTCGGTGGTAACATTATATACGGCTATAACGTTATATGTTCTATCCTAGGGCAACCTAACATCTCGGATGTAATATTTTACAACATTCTTTTCGTGTCGGCCCCTACTTCTCGGTGGGAACATTATATACGGCTCATAACGTTATATGTCCTATCCTAGGGCAACCTAACATCTCGGATGTAATATTTCACAACATTCGTGGCGTGTCTGCCTCTACTTCTCGGTGGGAACATTATGTACGTCTATAACGATATGTGCCCTAACCTAAGGCAACCTAACACCTCGTATGTAATATTTTACAACATTCGTGGCGTGTAGGCCTCTACTTCTCGGTGGGAACATTATGTACGTCTATAACGTTATATATCCTAACGTAAGGCAACCTAACATCTCGGATGTAATATTTTCCAACATTCCTTGCGTGTCGGCACCTACTTCTCGGTGGGAACATTATATACGTCTATAACGTTATATATCCTATCCTAGGGCAACCTAACATCTCGGACGTTATATTCTACAACATTCGTGGCGTGTCGGCCCCTACTTCTTGGTGGGAACATTATGTACGTATATAACGTTATATGTCCTATCCTAAGCAAACCTAACATCTCGGATGTAATATTTCACATCATTCGTGGCGTGTCGGCCTCTACTTCTCGGTGGGAACAATATGTACGTCTATAACGATATGTGCCCTAACCTAAGGCAACCTAACACCTCGTATGTAATATTTTACAACATTCGTGGCGTGTCGGCCCCTACTTCTTGGTGGGAACATTATGTACGTATATAACGTTATATGTCCTATCCTAAGCAAACCTAACATCTCGGATGTAATATTTCACATCATTCGTGGCGTGTCGGCCTCTACTTCTCGGTGGGAACAATATGTACGTCTATAACGATATGTGCCCTAACCTAAGGCAACCTAACACCTCGTATGTAATATTTTACAACATTCGTGGCGTGTAGGCCTCTACTTCTCGGTGGTAACATTATGTGCGTCTATAACGTTATATGTTCTATCCTATGGCAACCTAACATCTCGGATGTAATATTTTACAACATTCCTTGCGTGTCGGCCCCTACTTCTCGGTGGGAACATTATGCACGTCTATAACGTTATATGTCCTATCCTAAGGCAACCTAACACCTCGTATGTAATATTTTACAATATTCGTGGCGTGTCGGCACCTACTTTTCGGTGGTAACATTATATACGGCTATAACGTTATATGTTCTATCCTAGGGCAACCTAACATCTCGGATGTAATATTTTACAACATTCTTTTCGTGTCGGCCCCTACTTCTCGGTGGGAACATTATATACGGCTCATAACGTTATATGTCCTATCCTAGGGCAACCTAACATCTCGGATGTAATATTTCACAACATTCGTGGCGTGTCTGCCTCTACTTCTCGGTGGGAACATTATGTACGTCTATAACGATATGTGCCCTAACCTAAGGCAACCTAACACCTCGTATGTAATATTTTACAACATTCGTGGCGTGTAGGCCTCTACTTCTCGGTGGGAACATTATGTACGTCTATAACGTTATATATCCTAACGTAAGGCAACCTAACATCTCGGATGTAATATTTTCCAACATTCCTTGCGTGTCGGCACCTACTTCTCGGTGGGAACATTATATACGTCTATAACGTTATATATCCTATCCTAGGGCAACCTAACATCTCGGACGTTATATTCTACAACATTCGTGGCGTGTCGGCCCCTACTTCTTGGTGGGAACATTATGTACGTATATAACGTTATATGTCCTATCCTAAGCAAACCTAACATCTCGGATGTAATATTTCACATCATTCGTGGCGTGTCGGCCTCTACTTCTCGGTGGGAACAATATGTACGTCTATAACGATATGTGCCCTAACCTAAGGCAACCTAACACCTCGTATGTAATATTTTACAACATTCGTGGCGTGTAGGCCTCTACTTCTCGGTGGGAACATTATGCACGTCTATAACGTTATATGTCCTACCCTAAGGCAACCTAACACATCGTATGTAATATTTTACAACATTCGTGGCGTGTCGGCACCTACTTTTCGGTGGGAAAATTATGTGCAGCTATATCGATATATATCCTAACCTAAGGCAACCTAACATCTCGGATGTAATATTTTACAACATTCCTTGCGTGTCGGCCCCTACTTCTTTGTGGGAACATTATGTACGTATGTAACGTTATATGTCCTAACCTAAGCAAACCTAACATCTCGGATGTAATATTTTACAACATTCCTTGCGTGTCGGCCCCTACTTCTTGGTGGGAACATTGTGTACGTATATAACGTTATATGTCCTACCCTAAGCAAACCTAACATCTCGGATGTAATATTTCACAACATTCGTGGCGTGTCGGCCTCTACTTCTCGGTGGAAACAATATATACGTCTATAACGTTATGTGCCCTAACCTAAGGCAACCTAACACCTCGTATGTAATATTTTACAACATTCGTGGCGTGTAGGCACCTACTTTTCGGTGGGAACATTATGTGGAGCTATATCGATATATATCCTAACCTAAGGCAACCTAACATCTCGGATGTAATATTTTACAACATTCCTTGCGTGTCGGCCCCTACTTCTTTGTGGGAACATTATATACGTATGTAACGTTATATGTCCTAACCTAAGCAAACCTAACATCTCGGATGTAATATTTTACAACATTCCTTGCGTGTCGGCCCCTACTTCTTGGTGGGAACATTGTGTACGTATATAACGTTATATGTCCTACCCTAAGCAAACCTAACATCTCGGATGTAATATTTCACAACATTCGTGGCGTGTCGGCCTCTACTTCTCGGTGGGAACATTATATACGTCTATAACGTTATGTGCCCTAACCTAAGGCAACCTAACACCTCGTATGTAATATTTTACAACATTCGTGGCGTGTAGGCCTCTACTTCTCAGTGGGAACATTATGCACGTCTATAACGTTATATGTCCTAACCTAAGGCAACCTAACACCTCGTATGTAATATTTTACAACATTCGTGGCGTGTCGGCACCTACTTTTCGGTGGTAACATTATATACGTCTATAACGTTATATGTCCTATCCTAGGGCGACCTAACATCTCGAATGTAATATTTTACAACATACCTTGCGTGTCGGCCCCTACTTCTCGGTGGGAACATTATGCACGTCTATAACGTTATATGTCCTATCCTAAGGCAACCTAACACCTCGTATGTAATATTTTACAATATTCGTGGCGTGTCGGCACCTACTTTTCGGTGGTAACATTATATACGGCTATAACGTTATATGTTCTATCCTAGGGCAACCTAACATCTCGGATGTAATATTTTACAACATCCTTTTCGTGTCGGCCCCTACTTCTCGGTGGGAACATTATATACGGCTCATAACGTTATATGTCCTATCCTAGGGCAACCTAACATCTCGGATGTAATATTTCACAACATTCGTGGCGTGTCTGCCTCTACTTCTCGGTGGGAACATTATGTACGTCTATAACGATATGTGCCCTAACCTAAGGCAACCTAACACCTCGTATGTAATATTTTACAACATTCGTGGCGTGTAGGCCTCTACTTCTCGGTGGGAACATTATGTACGTCTATAACGTTATATATCCTAACGTAAGGCAACCTAACATCTCGGATGTAATATTTTCCAACATTCCTTGCGTGTCGGCACCTACTTCTCGGTGGGAACATTATATACGTCTATAACGTTATATATCCTATCCTAGGGCAACCTAACATCTCGGACGTTATATTCTACAACATTCGTGGCGTGTCGGCCCCTACTTCTTGGTGGGAACATTATGTACGTATATAACGTTATATGTCCTATCCTAAGCAAACCTAACATCTCGGATGTAATATTTCACATCATTCGTGGCGTGTCGGCCTCTACTTCTCGGTGGGAACAATATGTACGTCTATAACGATATGTGCCCTAACCTAAGGCAACCTAACACCTCGTATGTAATATTTTACAACATTCGTGGCGTGTAGGCCTCTACTTCTCGGTGGGAACATTATGCACGTCTATAACGTTATATGTCCTAACCTAAGGCAACCTTACACATCGTATGTAATATTTTACAACATTCGTGGCGTGTCGGCACCTACTTTTCGGTGGGAACATTATGTGCATCTATATCGTTATATATCCTAACCTAAAGCAACCTAACACATCGTATGTAATATTTTACAACATTCGTGGCGTGTAGGCACCTACTTCTCGGTGAGAGCATTATGTACTTCTATAACGTTATATATCCTAACGTAAGGCAACCTAACATCTCGGATTTAATATTTTCCAACATTCCTTGCGTGTCGGCACCTACTTCTCGGTGGGAACATTATGTGCGTCTATAACGTTATATGTTCTATCCTAGGGCAACCTAACATCTCGGATGTAATATTTTACAACATTCCTTGCGTGTCGGCCCCTACTTCTTGGTGGGAACATTATGTACGTGTATAACGTTATATGTCCTAACATAAGCAAACCTAACATCTCGGTTGTAATGTTTCACAACATTCGTGGCGTGTCGGCACCTACTTTTCGGTGGGAACATTATGTGCAGCTACAACGTAATATGTCCTAACCTAAGGCAGCCTAACATCTCGGATGTAATATTTTACAACATTCCTTGCGTGTCGGCGCATACTGCTCTGTGGGAACATTATGTACGTCTATAACGTTATATATTCTAACCTAAGGCAACCTAACATCTCGGATGTAATATTTTACAACATTCCTTGCGTGTCGGCCCCTACTTCTTGGTGGGAACATTATGTACGTATATAACGTTACATGTCCTAACCTAAGCAAACCTAACATCTCGGATGTAATATTTCACAACATTCGTGGCGAGTCGGCATCTACTTCTCGGTGGGAACATTATGTACGTCTATAACGTTATGTGCCCTAACCTAAGGCAACCTAACACCTCGTATGCAATATTTTACAACATTCCTTGCGTGTCGGGGCCTACTTATCCGTGGGAACATTATATACTTCTATAACGTTATATATCCTAACCGAAGGCAACATAACATCTCGGACGTGATATTTTACAGCATTCCTTGCGTGTCGGCACCTACTTCTCGGTGGTAACATTATGTGCGTCTATAACGTTATATGTTCTATCCTATGGCAACCTAACATCTCGGATGTAATATTTTACAACATTCCTTGCGTGTCGGCCCCTACTTCTTGGTGGGAACATTATGTACGTATATAACGTTATATGTCCTAACCTAAGAAAACCTAACATCTCGGACGTAATATTTCACAACATTCGTGGCGTGTAGGCCTCTACTTCTCGGTGGGAACATTATGTACGTCTATAACGTTATATATCCTAACGTAAGGCAACCTAACATCTCGGATGTAATATTTTCCAACATTCCTTGCGTGTCGGCACCTACTTCTCGGTGGGAACATTATATACGTCTATAACGTTATATATCCTATCCTAGGGCAACCTAACTTCTCGGACGTTATATTCTACAACATTCCTTGCGTGTCGGCCCCTACTTCTCGGTGGGAACATTATGTGCAGCTATATCGTTATATATCCTAACCTAAGGCAACCTAACATCTCGGATGTAATATTTCACAACATTCCTTGCGTGTCGGCCCCTACTTCTTTGTGGGAACATTATGTACGTATGTAACGTTATATGTCCTAACCTAAGCAAACCTAACATCTCGGATGTAATATTTCACAACATTCGTGGCGTGTCGGCCTCTACTTCTCGGTGGCAACACTATGTACGTATATAACGTTATATGTCCTATCCTAAGGGAACCTAACATCTCGGATGTAATATTTTACAACATTCGTGGCGTGTCGGGATCTACTTCTCGGTGGCAACACTATGTACGTATATCACGTTATATGTCCTATCCTAAGGGAACCTAACATCTCGGATGTAATATTTTACAGCATTCCTTGCGTGTCGGCACCTACTTCTCGGTGAGAACATTATATACGTCTATAACGTTATATATCCTATCCTAGGGCAACCTAACATCTCGGACGTTATATTCTACAACATTCGTGGCGTGTCGGCCCCTACTTCTTGGTGGGAACATTATGTACGTATATAACGTTATATGTCCTATCCTAAGCAAACCTAACATCTCGGATGTAATATTTCACATCATTCGTGGCGTGTCGGCCTCTACTTCTCGGTGGGAACAATATGTACGTCTATAACGATATGTGCCCTAACCTAAGGCAACCTAACACCTCGTATGTAATATTTTACAACATTCGTGTCGTGTAGGCCTCTACTTCTCGGTGGGAACATTATGCACGTCTATAACGTTATATGTCCTAACCTAAGGCAACCTAAGACATCGTATGTAATATTTTACAACATTCGTGGCGTGTCGGCACCTACTTTTCGGTGGGAACATTATGTGCATCTATATCGTTATATATCCTAACCTAAGGCAACCTAACACATCGTATGTAATATTTTACAACATTCGTGGCGTGTAGGCACCTACTTCTCGGTGAGAGCATTATGTACTTCTATAACGTTATATATCCTAACGTAAGGCAACCTAACATCTCGGACTTAATATTTTCCAACATTCCTTGCGTGTCGGCACCTACTTCTCGGTGGGAACATTATGTGCGTCTATAACGTTATATGTTCTATCCTAGGGCAACCTAACATCTCGGATGTAATATTTTACAACATTCCTTGCGTGTCGGCCCCATCTTCTTGGTGGGAACATTATGTACGTGTATAACGTTATATGTCCTAACATATGCAAACCTAACATCTCGGTTGTAATGTTTCACAACATTCGTGGCGTGTCGACCTCTACTTCTCGGTGGGAACATTATGTACGTCTATAACGTTATGTGCCCTAACCTAAGGCAACCTAACACCTCGTATGTAATATTTTACAACATTCCTTGCGTGTCGGCCCCTATTTCTTGGTGGGAACATTATGTACGTCTATAACGGTATATGTCCTAACCTAAGGCAACATAACATCTCGGATGTAATATTTTACAGCATTCCTTGCGCGTCGGCACCTACTTTGCGGTGGTAACATTATATACGTCTATAACGTTATATATCCTATCCTAGGGCAACCTAACATCTCGGACGTTATATTCTACAACATTCGTGGCGTGTCGGCCCCTACTTCTTGGTGGGAACATTATGTACGTATATAACGTTATATGTCCTATCCTAAGGGAACCTAACATCTCGGATGTAATATTTTACAGCATTCCTTGCGCGTCGGCACCTACTTTTCGGTGGTAACATTATATACGTCTATAACGTTATATGTCCTAACCTAAGGCAACCTAACATCTCGGATGTAATATTTTACAACATTCCTTGCGTGTTGGCCCCTACTTCTTTGTGGGAACATTATGTACGTATGTAACGTTATATGTCCTAACCTAAGCAAACCTAACATCTCGGATGTAATATTTTACAATATTCGTGGCGTGTCGGCACCTACTTTTCGGTGGGAACATTATGTGCAGCTACAACGTAATATGTCCTAACCTAAGGCAGCCTAACACTTCGGATGTAATATTTTACAACATTCCTTGCGTGTCGGCCCCTACTTCTTGGTGGGAACATTATGTACGTATATAACGTTACATGTCCTAACCTAAGCAAACCTAACATCTCGGATGTAATATTTCACAACATTCGTGGCGAGTCGGCCTCTACTTCTCGGTGGGAACATTATGTACGTCTATAACGTTATGTGCCCTAACCTAAGGCAACCTAACACCTCGTATGTAATATTTTACAACATTCCTTGCGTGTCGGGGCCTACTTATCCGTGGGAACATTATATACTTCTATAACGTTATATATCCTAACCGAAGGCAACATAACATCTCGTACGTGATATTTTACAGCATTCCTTGCGTGTCGGCACCTACTTCTCGGTGGTAACATTATGTGCGTCTATAACGTTATATGTTCTATCCTATGGCAACCTAACATCTCGGATGTAATATTTTACAACATTCCTTGCGTGTCGGCCCCTACTTCTCGGTGGGAACATTATGCACGTATATAACGTTATATGTCCTATCCTAAGGCAACCTAACACCTCGTATGTAATATTTTACAATATTCGTGGCGTGTCGGCACCTACTTTTCGGTGGTAACATTATATACGGCTATAACGTTATATGTTCTATCCTAGGGCAACCTAACATCTCGGATGTAATATTTTACAACATTCTTTTCGTGTCGGCCCCTACTTCTCGGTGGGAACATTATATACGGCTCATAACGTTATATGTCCTATCCTAGGGCAACCTAACATCTCGGATGTAATATTTCACAACATTCGTGGCGTGTCTGCCTCTACTTCTCGGTGGGAACATTATGTACGTCTATAACGATATGTGCCCTAACCTAAGGCAACCTAACACCTCGTATGTAATATTTTACAACATTCGTGGCGTGTAGGCCTCTACTTCTCGGTGGGAACATTATGTACGTCTATAACGTTATATACCCTAACGTAAGGCAACCTAACATCTCGGATGTAATATTTTCCAACATTCCTTGCGTGTCGGCACCTACTTCTCGGTGGGAACATTATATACGTCTATAACGTTATATATCCTATCCTAGGGCAACCTAACATCTCGGACGTTATATTCTACAACATTCGTGGCGTGTCGGCCCCTACTTCTTGGTGGGAACATTATGTACGTATATAACGTTATATGTCCTATCCTAAGCAAACCTAACATCTCGGATGTAATATTTCACATCATTCGTGGCGTGTCGGCCTCTACTTCTCGGTGGGAACAATATGTACGTCTATAACGATATGTGCCCTAACGTAAGGCAACCTAACACCTCGTATGTAATATTTTACAACATTCGTGGCGTGTAGGCCTCTACTTCTCGGTGGGAACATTATGCACGTCTATAACGTTATATGTCCTAACCTAAGGCAACCTAACACATCGTATGTAATATTTTACAACATTCGTGGCGTGTCGGCACCTACTTTTCGGTGGGAAAATTATGTGCAGCTATATCGATATATATCCTAACCTAAGGCAACCTAACATCTCGGATGTAATATTTTACAACATTCCTTGCGTGTCGGCCCCTACTTCTTTGTGGGAACATTATATACGTATGTAACGTTATATGTCCTAACCTAAGCAAACCTAACATCTCGGATGTAATATTTTACAACATTCCTTGCGTGTCGGCCCCTACTTCTTGGTGGGAACATTGTGTACGTATATAACGTTATATGTCCTACCCTAAGCAAACCTAACATCTCGGATGTAATATTTCACAACATTCGTGGCGTGTCGGCCTCTACTTCTCGGTGGGAACATTATATACGTCTATAACGTTATGTGCCCTAACCTAAGGCAACCTAACACCTCGTATGTAATATTTTACAACATTCGTGGCGTGTAGGCCTCTACTTCTCAGTGGGAACATTATGCACGTCTATAACGTTATATGTCCTAACCTAAGGCAACCTAACACCTCGTATGTAATATTTTACAACATTCGTGGCGTGTCGGCACCTACTTTTCGGTGGTAACATTATATACGTCTATAACGTTATATGTCCTATCCTAGGGCGACCTAACATCTCGAATGTAATATTTTACAACATTCCTTGCGTGTCGGCCCCTACTTCTCGGTGGGAACATTATGCACGTCTATAACGTTATATGTCCTATCCTAAGGCAACCTAACACCTCGTATGTAATATTTTACAATATTCGTGGCGTGTCGGCACCTACTTTTCGGTGGTAACATTATATACGGCTATAACGTTATATGTTCTATCCTAGGGCAACCTAACATCTCGGATGTAATATTTTACAACATCCTTTTCGTGTCGGCCCCTACTTCTCGGTGGGAACATTATATACGGCTCATAACGTTATATGTCCTATCCTAGGGCAACCTAACATCTCGGATGTAATATTTCACAACATTCGTGGCGTGTCTGCCTCTACTTCTCGGTGGGAACATTATGTACGTCTATAACGTTATATGTCCTAACCTAAGGCAACCTTACACATCGTATGTAATATTTTACAACATTCGTGGCGTGTCGGCACCTACTTTTCGGTGGGAACATTATGTGCATCTATATCGTTATATATCCTAACCTAAGGCAACCTAACACATCGTATGTAATATTTTACAACATTCGTGGCGTGTAGGCACCTACTTCTCGGTGAGAGCATTATGTACTTCTATAACGTTATATATCCTAACGTAAGGCAACCTAACATCTCGGATTTAATATTTTCCAACATTCCTTGCGTGTCGGCACCTACTTCTCGGTGGGAACATTATGTGCGTCTATAACGTTATATGTTCTATCCTAGGGCAACCTAACATCTCGGATGTAATATTTTACAACATTCCTTGCGTGTCGGCCCCTACTTCTGGGTGGGAACATTATGTACGTGTATAACGTTATATGTCCTAACATAAGCAAACCTAACATCTCGGTTGTAATGTTTCACAACATTCGTGGCGTGTCGGCACCTACTTTTCGGTGGGAACATTATGTGCAGCTACAACGTAATATGTCCTAACCTAAGGCAGCCTAACATCTCGGATGTAATATTTTACAACATTCCTTGCGTGTCGGCGCATACTGCTCTGTGGGAACATTATGTACGTCTATAACGTTATATATTCTAACCTAAGGCAATCTAACATCTCGGATGTAATATTTTACAACATTCCTTGCGTGTCGGCCCCTACTTCTTGGTGGGAACATTATGTACGTATATAACGTTACATGTCCTAACCTAAGCAAACCTAACATCTCGGATGTAATATTTCACAACATTCGTGGCGAGTCGGCATCTACTTCTCGGTGGGAACATTATGTACGTCTATAACGTTATGTGCCCTAACCTAAGGCAACCTAACACCTCGTATGCAATATTTTACAACATTCCTTGCGTGTCGGGGCCTACTTATCCGTGGGAACATTATATACTTCTATAACGTTATATATCCTAACCGAAGGCAACATAACATCTCGGACGTGATATTTTACAGCATTCCTTGCGTGTCGGCACCTACTTCTCGGTGGTAACATTATGTGCGTCTATAACGTTATATGTTCTATCCTATGGCAACCTAACATCTCGGATGTAATATTTTACAACATTCCTTGCGTGTCGGCCCCTACTTCTTGGTGGGAACATTATGTACGTATATAACGTTATATGTCCTAACCTAAGCAAACCTAACATCTCGGACGTAATATTTCACAACATTCGTGGCGTGTCGGCCCCTACTTCTTGGTGGGAACATTATGTACGTATATAACGTTATATATCCTATCCTAGGGCAACCTAACTTCTCGGACGTTATATTCTACAACATTCCTTGCGTGTCGGCCCCTACTTCTCGGTGGGAACATTATGTGCAGCTATATCGTTATATATCCTAACCTAAGGCAACCTAACATCTCGGATGTAATATTTCACAACATTCCTTGCGTGTCGGCCCCTACTTCTTTGTGGGAACATTATGTACGTATGTAACGTTATATGTCCTAACCTAAGCAAACCTAACATCTCGGATGTAATATTTCACAACATTCGTGGCGTGTCGGCCTCTACTTCTCGGTGGCAACACTATGTACGTATATAACGTTATATGTCCTATCCTAAGGGAACCTAACATCTCGGATGTAATATTTTACAACATTCGTGGCGTGTCGGGATCTACTTCTCGGTGGCAACACTATGTACGTATATCACGTTATATGTCCTATCCTAAGGGAACCTAACATCTCGGATGTAATATTTTACAGCATTCCTTGCGTGTCGGCACCTACTTCTCGGTGGGAACATTATATACGTCTATAACGTTATATATCCTATCCTAGGGCAACCTAACATCTCGGACGTTATATTCTACAACATTCGTGGCGTGTCGGCCCCTACTTCTTGGTGGGAACATTATGTACGTATATAACGTTATATGTCCTATCCTAAGCAAACCTAACATCTCGGATGTAATATTTCACATCATTCGTGGCGTGTCGGCCTCTACTTCTCGGTGGGAACAATATGTACGTCTATAACGATATGTGCCCTAACCTAAGGCAACCTAACACCTCGTATGTAATATTTTACAACATTCGTGGCGTGTAGGCCTCTACTTCTCGGTGGGAACATTATGCACGTCTATAACGTTATATGTCCTAACCTAAGGCAACCTAACACATCGTATGTAATATTTTACAACATTCGTGGCGTGTCGGCACCTACTTTTCGGTGGGAACATTATGTGCATCTATATCGTTATATATCCTAACCTAAGGCAACCTAACACATCGTATGTAATATTTTACAACATTCGTGGCGTGTAGGCACCTACTTCTCGGTGAGAGCATTATGTACTTCTATAACGTTATATATCCTAACGTAAGGCAACCTAACATCTCGGACTTAATATTTTCCAACATTCCTTGCGTGTCGGCACCTACTTCTCGGTGGGAACATTATGTGCGTCTATAACGTTATATGTTCTATCCTAGGGCAACCTAACATCTCGGATGTAATATTTTACAACATTCCTTGCGTGTCGGCCCCATCTTCTTGGTGGGAACATTATGTACGTGTATAACGTTATATGTCCTAACATATGCAAACCTAACATCTCGGTTGTAATGTTTCACAACATTCGTGGCGTGTCGACCTCTACTTCTCGGTGGGAACATTATGTACGTCTATAACGTTATGTGCCCTAACCTAAGGCAACCTAACACCTCGTATGTAATATTTTACAACATTCCTTGCGTGTCGGCCCCTATTTCTTGGTGGGAACATTATGTACGTCTATAACGGTATATGTCCTAACCTAAGGCAACATAACATCTCGGATGTAATATTTTACAGCATTCCTTGCGCGTCGGCACCTACTTTGCGGTGGTAACATTATATACGTCTATAACGTTATATATCCTATCCTGGGGCAACCTAACATATCGGACGTTATATTCTACAACATTCGTGGCGTGTCGGCCCCTACTTCTTGGTGGGAACATTATGTACGTATATAACGTTATATGTCCTATCCTAAGGGAACCTAACATCTCGGATGTAATATTTTACAGCATTCCTTGCGTGTCGGCACCTACTTTTCGGTGGTAACATTATATACGTCTATAACGTTATATGTCCTAACCTAAGGCAACCTAACATCTCGGATGTAATATTTTACAACATTCCTTGCGTGTTGGCCCCTACTTCTTTGTGGGAACATTATGTACGTATGTAACGTTATATGTCCTAACCTAAGCAAACCTAACATCTCGGATGTAATATTTTACAATATTCGTGGCGTGTCGGCACCTACTTTTCGGTGGGAACGTTATGTGCAGCTACAACGTAATATGTCCTAACCTAAGGCAGCCTAACACTTCGGATGTAATATTTTACAACATTCCTTGCGTGTCGGCCCCTACTTCTTGGTGGGAACATTATGTACGTATATAACGTTACATGTCCTAACCTAAGCAAACCTAACATCTCGGATGTAATATTTCACAACATTCGTGGCGTGTCGGCCTCTACTTCTCGGTGGCAACACTATGTACGTATATAACGTTATATGTCCTATCCTAAGGGAACCTAACATCTCGGATGTAATATTTTACAACATTCGTGGCGTGTCGGGATCTACTTCTCGGTGGCAACACTATGTACGTATATCACGTTATATGTCCTATCCTAAGGGAACCTAACATCTCGGATGTAATATTTTACAGCATTCCTTGCGTGTCGGCACCTACTTCTCGGTGGGAACATTATATACGTCTATAACGTTATATATCCTATCCTAGGGCAACCTAACATCTCGGACGTTATATTCTACAACATTCGTGGCGTGTCGGTCCCTACTTCTTGGTGGGAACATTATGTACGTATATAACGTTATATGTCCTATCCTAAGCAAACCTAACATCTCGGATGTAATATTTCACATCATTCGTGGCGTGTCGGCCTCTACTTCTCGGTGGGAACAATATGTACGTCTATAACGATATGTGCCCTAACCTAAGGCAACCTAACACCTCGGTTGTAATGTTTCACAACATTCGTGGCGTGTCGACCTCTACTTCTCGGTGGGAACATTATGTACGTCTATAACGTTATGTGCCCTAACCTAAGGCAACCTAACACCTCGTATGTAATATTTTACAACATTCCTTGCGTGTCGGCCCCTATTTCTTGGTGGGAACATTATGTACGTCTATAACGGTATATGTCCTAACCTAAGGCAACATAACATCTCGGATGTAATATTTTACAGCATTCCTTGCGCGTCGGCACCTACTTTGCGGTGGTAATATTATATACGTCTATAACGTTATATATCCTATCCTAGGGCAACCTAACATCTCGGACGTTATATTCTACAACATTCGTGGCGTGTCGGCCCCTACTTCTTGGTGGGAACATTATGTACGTATATAACGTTATATGTCCTATCCTAAGGGAACCTAACATCTCGGATGTAATATTTTACAGCATTCCTTGCGCGTCGGCACCTACTTTTCGGTGGTAACATTATATACGTCTATAACGTTATATGTCCTAACCTAAGGCAACCTAACATCTCGGATGTAATATTTTACAACATTCCTTGCGTGTTGGCCCCTACTTCTTTGTGGGAACATTATGTACGTATGTAACGTTATATGTCCTAACCTAAGCAAACCTAACATCTCGGATGTAATATTTTACAATATTCGTGGCGTGTCGGCACCTACTTTTCGGTGGGAACATTATGTGCAGCTACAACGTAATATGTCCTAACCTAAGGCAGCCTAACACTTCGGATGTAATATTTTACAACATTCCTTGCGTGTCGGCCCCTACTTCTTGGTGGGAACATTATGTACGTATATAACGTTACATGTCCTAACCTAAGCAAACCTAACATCTCGGATGTAATATTTCACAACATTCGTGGCGAGTCGGCCTCTACTTCTCGGTGGGAACATTATGTACGTCTATAACGTTATGTGCCCTAACCTAAGGCAACCTAACACCTCGTATGTAATATTTTACAACATTCGTGGCGTGTAGGCCTCTACTTCTCGGTGGGAACATTATGTACGTCTATAACGTTATATATCCTAACGTAAGGCAACCTAACATCTCGGATGTAATATTTTCCAACATTCCTTGCGTGTCGGCACCTACTTCTCGGTGGGAACATTATATACGTCTATAACGTTATATATCCTATCCTAGGGCAACCTAACATCTCGGACGTTATATTCTACAACATTCGTGGCGTGTCGGCGCATACTGCTCCGTGGGAATATTATATACGTCTATAACCTTATATATACTAACCTAAGGCAACCTAACATCTCGGATGTAATATTTTACAGCATTCCTTGCGCGTCGGCACCTACTTTTCGGTGGTAACATTATATACGTCTATAACGTTATATGTTCTAACCTAAGGCAACCTAACATCTCGGATGTAATATTTTACAACATTCCTTGCGTGTTGGCCCCTACTTCTTTGTGGGAACATTATGTACGTATGTAACGTTATATGTCCTAACCTAAGCAAACCTAACATCTCGGATGTAATATTTTACAATATTCGTGGCGTGTCGGCACCTACTTTTCGGTGGGAACATTATGTGCAGCTACAACGTAATATGTCCTAACCTAAGCAAACCTAACATCTCGGATGTAATATTTGACAACATTCGTGGCGAGTCGGCCTCTACTTCTCGGTGGGTACATTATGTACGTCTATAACGTTATGTGCCCTAACCTAAGGCAACCTAACACCTCGTATGTAATATTTTACAACATTCCTTGCGTGTCGGGGCCTACTTATCCGTGGGAACATTATATACTTCTATAACGTTATATATCCTAACCGAAGGCAACATAACATCTCGGACGTGATATTTTACAGCATTCCTTGCGTGTCGGCACCTACTTCTCGGTGGTTACATTATGTGCGTCTATAACGTTATATGTTCTATCCTATGGCAACCTAACATCTCGGATGTAATATTTTACAACATTCCTTGCGTGTCGTCCCCTACTTCTTGGTGGGAACATTATGTACGTATATAACGTTATATGTCCTAACCTAAGCAAACCTAACATCTCGGACGTAATATTTTCCAACATTCCTTGCGTGTCGGCACCTACTTCTCGGTGGGAACATTATATACGTCTATAACGTTATATATCCTATCCTAGGGCAACCTAACATCTCGGACGTTATATTCTACAACATTCCTTGCGTGTCGGCCCCTACTTCTCGGTGGGAACATTATGTGCAGCTATATCGTTATATATCCTAACCTAAGGCAACCTAACATCTCGGATGTAATATTTCACAACATTCCTTGCGTGTCGGCCCCTACTTCTTTGTGGGAACATTATGTACGTATGTAACGTTATATGTCCTAACCTAAGCAAACCTAACATCTCGGATGTAATATTTTACAACATTCCTTGCGTGTCGGCCCCTACTTCTTTGTGGGAACATTATGTACGTATGTAACGTTATATGTCCTAACCTAAGCAAACCTAACATCTCGGATGTAATATTTCACAACATTCGTGGCGTGTCGGCCTCTACTTCTCGGTGGCAACACTATGTACGTATATAACGTTATATGTCCTATCCTAAGGGAACCTAACATCTCGGATGTAATATTTTACAGCATTCCTTGCGCGTCGGCACCTACTTTTCGGTGGTAACATTATATACGGCTATAACGTTATATGTCCTAACCTAAGGCAACCTAACATCTCGGATGTAATATTTTACAACATTCCTTGCGTGTTGGCCCCTACTTCTTTGTGGGAACATTATGTACGTATGTAACGTTATATGTCCTAACCTAAGCAAACCTAACATCTCGGATGTAATATTTCACAACATTCGTGGCGTGTCGGCCTCTACTTCTCGGTGGCAACACTATGTACGTATATAACGTTATATGCCCTATCCTAAGGGAACCTAACATCTCGGATGTAATATTTTACAACATTCGTGGCGTGTCGGGATCTACTTCTCGGTGGCAACACTATGTACGTATATCACGTTATATGTCCTATCCTAAGGGAACCTAACATCTCGGATGTAATATTTTACAGCATTCCTTGCGTGTTGGCACCTACTTCTCGGTGGGAACATTATATACGTCTATAACGTTATATATCCTATCCTAGGGCAACCTAACATCTCGGACGTTATATTCTACAACATTCGTGGCGTGTCGGCCCCTACTTCTTGGTGGGAACATTATGTACGTATATAACGTTATATGTCCTATCCTAAGCAAACCTAACATCTCGGATGTAATATTTCACATCATTCGTGGCGTGTCGGCCTCTACTTCTCGGTGGGAACAATATGTACGTCTATAATGATATGTGCCCTAACCTAAGGCAACCTAACACCTCGTATGTAATATTTTACAACATTCGTGGCGTGTAGGCCTCTACTTCTCGGTGGGAACATTATGCACGTCTATAACGTTATATGTCCTAACCTAAGGCAACCTAACACATCGTATGTAATATTGTACAACATTCGTGGCGTGTCGGCACCTACTTTTCGGTGGGAACATTATGTGCAGCTATATCGTTATATATCCTAACCTAAGGCAACCTAACACATCGTATGTAATATTTTACAACATTCGTGGCGTGTAGGCACCTACTTCTCGGTGAGAGCATTATGTACTTCTATAACGTTATATATCCTAACGTAAGGCAACCTAACATCTCGGATTTAATATTTTCCAACATTCCTTGCGCGTCGGCACCTACTTTTCTGTGGTAACATTATATACGTCTATAACGTTATATGTCCTAACCTAAGGAAACCTAACATCTCGGATGAAATATTTGACAACATTCGTGGCGAGTCGGCCTCTACTTCTCGGTGGGAACATTATGTACGTCTATAACGTTATGTGCCCTAACCTAAGGCAACCTAACACCTCGTATGTAATATTTTACAACATTCCTTGCGTGTCGGGGCCTACTTATCCGTGGGAACATTATATACTTCTATAACGTTATATATCCTAACCGAAGGCAACATAACATCTCGGACGTGATATTTTACAGCATTCCTTGCGTGTCGGCACCTACTTCTCGGTGGTAACATTATGTGCGTCTATAACGTTATATGTTCTATCCTATGGCAACCTAACATCTCGGATGTAATATTTTACAACATTCCTTGCGTGTCGGCCCCTACTTCTTGGTGGGAACATTATGTACGTATATAACGTTATATGTCCTAACCTAAGCAAACCTAACATCTCGGATGTAATATTTCACAACATTCGTCGCGTGTCGGCCTCTACTTCTCGGTGGGAACATTATGTACGTCTATAACGATATGTGCCCTAACCTAAGGCAACCTAACACCTCGTATGTAATATTTTACAACATTCGTGGCGTGTAGGCCTCTACTTCTCGGTGGGAACATTATGCACGTCTATAACGTTATATGTCCTAACCTAAGGCAACCTAACACCTCGTATGTAATATTTTACAACATTCGTGGCGTTTCGGCACCTACTTTTCGGTGGTAACATTATATACGTCTATAACGTTATATGCCCTATCCTAGGGCAACCTAACATCTCGGATGTAATATTTTACAACATTCCTTGCGTGTCGGCCCCTACTTCTCCGTGGGAACATTATGCACGTCTATAACGTTATATGTCCTATCCTAAGGCAACCTAACACCTGGTATGTAATATTTTACAATATTCGTGGCGTGTCGGCACCTACTTTTCGGTGGTAACATTATATACGGCTATAACGTTATATGTTCTATCCCAGGGCAACCTAACATCTCGGATGTAATATTTTACAACATTCCTTTCGTGTCGGCCCCTACTTCTCGGCGGGAACATTATATACGGCTCATAACGTTATATGTCCTAACCTAAGGCAACCTAACACCTCGGATGTAATATTTAACAACATTCGTGGCGTGTCGGCCACTACATCTCGGTGGGTACATTATGTGCAGCTACAACGTAATGTGTCCTAACCTAAGGCAGCCTAACATCTCGGATGTAATATTTTACAACATTCCTTGCGTGTCGGCGCATACTGCTCCGTGGGAATATTATATACGTCTATAACCTTATATATACTAACCTAAGGCAACCTAACATCTCGGATGTAATATTTTACAACATTACTTGCGTGTCGGCTCCTACGTATCCGTGGGAACATTATACACTTCTATAACGTTATATATCCTAACCGAAGGCAACATAACATCTCGGACGTTATATTCTACAACATTCGTGGCGTGTCGGCCCCTACTTCTTGGTGGGAACATTATATACGTCGATAACGTTATATGTCCTAACCTAAGGCAACCTAACATCTCGGATGTAATATTTTACAACATTCCTTGCGTGTTGGCCCCTACTTCTTTGTGGGAACATTATGTACGTATGTAACGTTATATGTCCTAACCTAAGCAAACCTAACATCTCGGATGTAATATTTCACAACATTCGTGGCGCGTCGGCCTCTACTTCTCGGTGGCAACACTATGTACGTATATAACGTTATATGTCCTATCCTAAGGGTACCTAATTCTCGGATGTAATATTTTACAACATTCGTGGCGTGTCGGCATCTACTTCTCGGTGGCAACACTATGTACGTATATAACGTTATATGTCCTATCCTAAGGGAACCTAACATCTCGGATGTAATATTTTACAGCATTCCTTGCGCATCGGCACCTACTTCTCGGTGGGAACATTATGTACTTCTATAACGTTATATATCCTAACGTAAGGCAACCTAACATCTCGGATTTAATATTTTCCAACATTCCTTGCGTGTCGGCACCTACTTCTCGGTGGGAACATTATATACGGCTCATAACGTTATATGTCCGAACCTAAGGCAACCTAACATCTCGGATGTAATATTTTACAACATTCCTTGCGTGTCGGCCACTACATCTCGGTGGGAACATTATGTGCAGCTACAACGTAATATGTCCTAACCTAAGGCAGCCTAACATCTCGGATGTAATATTTTACAACATTCCTTGCGTGTCGGCGCATACTGCTCCGTGGGAATATTATATACGTCTATAACCTTATATATACTAACCTAAGGCAACCTAACATCTCGGATGTAATATTTTACAACATTACTTGCGTGTCGGCTCCTACTTATCCGTGGGAACATTATACACTTCTATAACGTTATATATCCTAACCGAAGGCAACATAACATCTCGGACGTTATATTCTACAACATTCGTGGCGTGTCGGCCCCTACTTCTTGGTGGGAACATTATATACGTCTATAACGTTATATGTCCTAACCTAAGGCAACCTAGCATCTCGGATGTAATATTTTACAACATTCCTTGCGTGTTGGCCCCTACTTCTTTGTGGGAACATTATGTACGTATGTAACGTTATATGTCCTAACCTAAGCAAACCTAACATCTCGGATGTAATATTTAACAACATTCGTGGCGCGTCGGCCTCTACTTCTCGGTGGCAACACTATGTACGTATATAACGTTATATGTCCTATCCTAAGGGAACCTAACATCTCGGATGTAATATTTTACAGCATTCCTTGCGCGTCGGCACCTACTTTTCGGTGGTAACATTATATACGTCTATAACGTTATATGTCCTAACCTAAGACAACCTAACATCTCGGATGTAATATTTTACAACATTCCTTGCGTGTTGGCCCCTACTTCTCGGTGGTAACATTATATACGTCTATAACGTTATATGTCCTAACCTAAGACAACCTAACATCTCGGATGTAATATTTTACAACATTCCTTGCGTGTTGGCCCCTACTTCTCGGTGGGAACATTATGTACGTCTATAACGATATGTGCCCTAACCTAAGGCAACCTAACACCTCGTATGTAATATTTTACAACATTCGTGGCGTGTAGGCCTCTACTTCTCGGTGGGAACATTATGCACGTCTATAACGTTATATGTCCTAACCTAAGGCAACCTAACACCTCGTATGTAATATTTTACAACATTCGTGGCGTTTCGGCACCTACTTTTCGGTGGTAACATTATATACGTCTATAACGTTATATGCCCTATCCTAGGGCAACCTAACATCTCGGATGTAATATTTTACAACATTCCTTGCGTGTCGGCCTCTACTTCTCGGTGGGTACATTATGTACGTCTATAACGGTATATGTCCTAACCTAAGGCAACCTAACACCTCGTATGTAATATTTTACAACATTCCTTGCGTGTCGGGGCCTACTTATCCGTGGGAACATTATATACTTCTATAACGTTATATATCCTAACCGAAGGCAACATAACATCTCGGATGTAATATTTTACAGCATTTCTTGCGCGTTGGCACCTACTTTTCGGTGGTAACATTATATACGTCTATAACGTTATATGTCCTATCCTAGGGCAACCTAACATCTCGGATGTAATATTTTACAACATTCCTTGCGTGTCGGCCCCTACTTCTCGGTGGGAACATTATGCACGTCTATAACGTTATATGTCCTATCCTAAGGCAACCTAACATCTCGTATGTAATATTTTACAATATTCGTGGCGTGTCGGCACCTACTTTTCGGTGGTAACATTATATACGGCTATAACGTTATATGTTCTATCCTAGGGCAACCTAACATCTCGGATGTAATATTTTACAACATTCCTTTCGTGTCGGCCCCTACTTCTCGGTGGGAACATTATATACGGCTCATAACGTTATATGTCCTAACCTAAGGCAACCTAACACCTCGGATGTAATATTTAACAACATTCGTGGCGCGTCGGCCACTACATCTCGGTGGGAACATTATGTGCAGCTACAACGTAATATGTCCTAACCTAAGGCAGCCTAACATCTCGGATGTAATATTTTACAACATTCCTTGCGTGTCGGCGCATACTGCTCCGTGGGAATATTATATACGTCTATAACCTTATATATACTAACCTAAGGCAACCTAACATCTCGGATGTAATATTTTACAACATTACTTGCGTGTCGGCTCCTACCTATCCGTGGGAACATTATACACTTCTATAACGTTATATATCCTAACCGAAGGCAACATAACATCTCGGACGTGATATTTTACAACATTCGTGGCGTGTCGGCCTCTACTTCTCGGTGGGAACATTATGTACGTCTATAACGTTATATATCCTAACCTAAGGTAACCTAACATCTAGGATGTAATATTTTAGAACATTCCTTGCGTGTCGGCCCCTTCTTCTTGGTGGGAAAATTATGTACGTATATAACGTTATATGTCCTAACCTAAGCAAACCTATCATCTCGGATGTAATATTTCACAACGTTCGTGGCGTGTCGGCCTCTACTTCTCGGTGTGAACATTATGTACGTCTATAACGTTATGTGCCCTAACATAAGGCAACCTAACACCTCGTATGTAATATTTTACAACATTCGTGGCGTGTCGGCACCTACTTTTCTGTGGTAACATTATATACGTCTATAACGTTATATGTCCTATCCTAGGGCAACCTAACAGCACGGATGTAATATTTTGCAACATTCCTTGCGTGTCGGCCCCTACTTCTCGGTGCGAACATTATATACTTCTATAACGTTATATATCCTAACCGAAGGCAACATAACATCTCGGACGTGATATTTTACAACATTCCTTGCGTGTCGACCCCTACTCCTCGGTGGGAACATTATGTACGTCTATAACGTTATATATCCTAACGTATGGCAACCTAACATTTCGGATGTAATATTTTCCAACATTCCTTGCGTGTCGGCACCTACTTCTGGGTGGTAACATTACATACGTCTATAACGTTATATATCCTATCCTAGGGCCACCTAACACCTCGTATGTAATATTTTATAACATTCGTGGCGTGTAGGCCTCTACTTCTCGGTGGGAACATTATGCACGTCTATAGCGTAATATGTCCTAACCTAAGGCAACCTAACACCTCGTATGTAATATTTTACAACATTCCTGGCGTGTCGGCACCTACTTTTCGGTGGTAACATTATATACGTCTATAACGTTATATGTCCTATCCTAGGGCAACCTAACATCTCGGATGTAATATTTTACAACATTCATTGCGTGTCGGCCCCTACTTCTCGGTGGGATCATTATGTACGGCTATAACGTTATATGTCCTAACCTAAGGCAACCTAACACCTCGGATGTAATAATTAACAACATTCGTGGCGTGTCGGCCACTACTTCTCGGTGGGAACATTATGTGCAGCTATAACGTAATATGTCCTAACCTAAGGCAGCCTAACATCTCGGATGTAATATTTTACAACATTCCTTGCGTGTCGGCGCATACTGCTCCGTGGGAATATTATATACGTCTATAACCTTATATATCCTAACCTAAGGCAACCTAACATCTCGGATGTAATATTTTACAACATTCCTTGCGTGTCGGCCCCTACTTCTTTGTGGGAACATTATGTACGTATGTAACGTTATATGTCCTAACCTAAGCAAACCTAACATCTCGGATGTAATATTTCTCAACATTCGTGGCGTGTCGGCCTCTACTTCTCGATGGGAACATTATGTACGTATATAACGTTATATATCCTAACCTAAGGCAACCTAACATCTCGGATGTAATATTTTACAACATTCCTTGCGTGTCGGCGCCTACTTATCCGTGGGAACATTATATACTTCTATAACGTTATATGTCCTAACCGAAGGCAACATAACATCTCGGACGTGATATTTTACAACATTCCTTGCGTGTCGACCCCTACTCCTCGGTGGGAACATTATGTACGTCTATAATGTTATATATCCTAACGTATGGCAACCTAACATCTCGGATGTAATATTTTCCAACATTCCTTGCGTGTCGGCCCCTACTTCTTTGTGGGAACATTATGTACGTATGTAACGTTATATGTCCTAACCTAAGCAAACCTAACATCACGGATGTAATATTTCACAACATTCGTGGCGTGTCGGCCTCTACTTCTCGGTGGGAACATTATGCACGTCTATAACGTTATATGTCCTAACCTAAGGCAACCTAACACCTCGTATGTAATATTTTACAACATTCGTGGCGTGTCGGCACCTACTTTTCTGTGGTAACATTATATATGTCTATGACGTTATATGTCCTATCCTAGGGCAACCTAACATCTCGGATGTAATATTTTACAACATTCCTTGCGTGTCGGCCCCTACTTCTCGGTGGGAACATTATGTACGGCTATAACGTTATATGTCCTATCCTAGGGCAACCTAACATCTCGGATGTAATATTTTACAACATTCCTTGCGTGTCGGCCCCTACTTCTCGGTGGGAACATTATGTACGGCTCATAACGTTATATATCCTAACCGAAGGCAACATAACATCTCGGACGTGATATTTTACAACATTCCTTGCGTGTCGACCCCTACTCCTCGGTGGGAACATTATGTACGTCTATAACGTTATATATCCTAACGTATGGCAGCCTAACATCTCGGATGTAATATTTTCCAACATTCCTTGCGTGTCGGCACCTACTTCTCGGTGGGAACATTACATACGTCTATAACGTTATATATCCTATCCTAGAGCAACCTAACATCTCGGACGTTATATGCTACAACATTCGTGGCGTGTCGGCCCCTACTTCTTGGTGGGAACATTATGTACGTATATAACGTTATATGCCCTATCCTAAGGTAACCTAACATCCCGGATGTAATATTTTACAGCATTCCTTGCGCGTCGGCACCTACTTTTCGGTAGTAACATTATATATGTCTATAACGTTATGTGTCCTATCCTAGGGCCACCTAACATCTCGGATGTAATATTTTACAACATTCCTTGCGTGTCGGCCTCTACTTCTCGGTGGGAACATTATGTACGTATATAACGTTATATGTCCTAACCTAAGCAAACCTAACATCTCGGATGTAATATTTCACAACGTTCTTGGCGTGCCGGCCTCTACTTCACGGTGGGAACATTATGTACGTCTATAAGGTTATGTGCCCTAACCTAAGGCACCTAACACCTCGTATGTAATATTTTACAACATTCGTGGCGTGTAGGCCTCTACTTCTCGGTGGGAACATTATGTACGTCTATAACGTTATATATCCTAACGTAAGGCAACCTAACATCTCGGATGTAATATTTTCCAACATTCCTTGCGTGTCGGCACCTACTTCTCGGTGGGAACATTATGTACGGCTGTAACGTTTTATGTCCTAACCTAAGGCAACCTAACATCTCGGACACAATATTTAACAACATTCGTTACGTGTCGACCCTTACTCCTCGGTAGGAACATTATGTACGTCTATAACGTTATATATCCTAACCTAAGGCAACCTAGCATCTCGGATGTAATATTTTACAACATTCCTTGCGTGTCGGCCCCTTCTTCTTGGTGGGAAAATTATGTACGTATATAACGTTATATGTCCTAACCTAAGCAAACCTATCATCTCGGATGTAATATTTCACAACATTCGTGGCGTGTCGGTCTCTACTTCTCGGTGTGAACATTATGTACGTCTATAACATTATGTGCCCTAACCTAAGGCAACCTAACACCTCGTATGTAATATTTTACAACATTCCTTGCGTGTCGTCGCCTACTTATCCGTGAGAACATTATATACTTCTATAACGTTATATATCCTAACGGAAGGCAACATAACATCTCGGACGTGATATTTTACAACATTCCTTGCGTGTCGACCCCTACTCCTCGGTGGGAACATTATGTACGTCTATAACGTTATATATCCTACCGTATGGCAACCTAACATCTCGGATGTAATATTTTCCAACATTCCTTGCGTGTCGGCACCTACTTCTCGGTGGGAACATTACATACGTCTATAACGTTATATATCCTATCCTAGAGCAACCTAACATCTCGGACGTTATATGCTACAACATTCGTGGCGTGTCGGCCCCTACTTCTTGGTGGGAACATTATGTACGTATATAACGTTATATGTCCTATCCTAAGGTAACCTAACATCCCGGATGTAATATTTTACAGCATTCCTTGCGCGTCGGCACCTACTTTTCGGTGGTAACATTATATACGTCTATAACGTTATATGTCCTATCCTAGGGCCACCTAACATCTCGGATGTAATATTTTACAACATTCCTTGCGTGTCGGCCCCTACTTCTCGGTGGGAACATTATGTACGGCTATAACGTTATATGTCCTAACCTAAGGCAACCTAACACCTCGGATGTAATATTTTCCAACATTCCTTGCGTGTCGGCACCTACTTCTCGGTGGGAACATTACATACGTCTATAACGTTATATATCCTATCCTAGAGCAACCTAACATCTCGGACGTTATATGCTACAACATTCGTGGCGTGTCGGCCCCTACTTCTTGGTGGGTACATTATGTACGTCTATAACGGTATATGTCCTAACCTAAGGCAACCTAACACCTCGTATGTAATATTTTACAACATTCCTTGCGTGTCGGGGCCTACTTATCCGTGGGAACATTATATACTTCTATAACGTTATATATCCTAACCGAAGGCAACATAACATCTCGGATGTAATATTTTACAGCATTTCTTGCGCGTCGGCACCTACTTTTCGGTGGCAACATTATATACGTCTATAACGTTATATGTCCTATCCTAGGGCAACCTAACATCTCGGATGTAATATTTTACAACATTCCTTGCGTGTCGGCCCCTACTTCTCGGTGGGAACATTATGCACGTCTATAACGTTATATGTCCTATCCTAAGGCAACCTAACATCTCGTATGTAATATTTTACAATATTCGTGGCGTGTCGGCACCTACTTTTCGGTGGTAACATTATATACGGCTATAACGTTATATGTTCTATCCTAGGGCAACCTAACATCTCGGATGTAATATTTCTCAACATTCGTGGCGTACCGGCCTCTACTTCTCGGTGAGAACATTATGTACGTATATAACGTTATATGTCCTAACCTAAGGCAACCTAACACCTCGTATGTAATATTTTACAACATTCGTGGCGTGTCGGCACCTACTTTTCTGTGGTAACATTATATATGTCCATGACGTTATATGTCCTATCCTAGGGCAACCTAACATCTCGGATGTAATATTTTACAACATTCCTTGCGTGTCGGCTCCTACTTCTCGGTGGGAACATTACGTACGTCTATAACGTTATATATCCTAACATAAGGCAACCTAACAACTCGGATGTAATATTTCACAACATTCCTGGCGCTTCAGCCCCTTCATTTCTGTGGGAACATTATGTACGTCTATAATGTTATATGCCCTAACCTAAGGCAACCTAACAACTAGGATGTAATACATAATAATTATGACGTTATATGTCCTAACCTAAGGCAACCTAACTTCTCGGACGTAATATTTTACAACATTCCTTGCGTGTCGGCGCCTACTTCTCCGTGGGAACATTATATACGTCTATAACGTTATATATCCTAACCTAAGGCAACCTAACACCTCGTATGTAATATTTTACAACATTCGTGGCGTGTGGGTCTCTACTTCTCGGTGGGAACATTATGTACGTCTATAACGTTATATGTCCTAACCTAAGGCAACCTAACACCTCGTATGTAATATTTTACAACATTCCTTGCGTGTCGGGGCCTACTTATGAGTGGAAACATTATATACTTCTATAACGTTATATATCCTAACCGAAGGCAACATAACATCTCGGACGTGATATTTTACAGCATTCCTTGCGCGTCGGCACCTACTTTTCGGTGGTAACATTATATACGTCTATAACGTTATATGTTCTATCCTAGGGCAACCTAACACCTCGGATGTAATATTTTACAACATTCGTGGCGTGTCGGCCACTACTTCTCGGTGGGAACATTATGTGCAGCTATAACGTAATATCTCCTAACCTAAGGCAGCCTAACATCTCGGATGTAATATTTTACAACATTCCTTGCGTGTCGGCGCCTACTTATTCGTGGGAACATTATATACTTCTATAACGTTATATATCCCAACCAAAGGCAACATAACATCTCGGACGTGATATTTTACAACATTCCTTGCGTGTCGGCACCTACTTCTCGGTGGGAACATTATGTACGTCTATAACGTTATATGTTCTATCCTAGGGCAACCTAACATCTCGGATGTAATATTCTACAACATTCCTTGCGTGTCGGCGCCCACTTCTCGGTGGGAACATTATATACTTCTATAACGTTATATGTCCTAACCGAAGGCAACATAACATCTCGGACATGACAATTTACAACATTCGTGTCGTGTCGGCCTCTACTTCTCGGTGGGAACCTTATGTGCAGCTATAACGTAATATGTCCTAACCTAAGGCAACCTAACATCTCGGACACAATATTTAACAACATTCGTTACGTGTCGACCGCTACTCCTCGGTGGTAACATTATATACGTCTATAACGTTATATGTCCTATCCTAGGGCAACCTAACATATCGGATGTAATATTTTACAACATTCCTTGCGTGTCGGCCCCTACTTCTCGGTGGGGACATTCTGTACGGCTGTAACGTTATATGTCCTAACCTAAGGCAACCTAACACCTCGGATGTAATATTTTACAACATTCGTGGCGTGTCGGCCAGTACTTCTCGGTGGGAACATTATGTGCAGCTATAACGTAATATGTCCTAACGTAAGGCAGCCTAACATCTCGGATGTAATATTTTACAACATTCCTTGCGTGTCGGCGCCTACTTATTCGTGGGAACATTATATACTTCTATAACGTAATATGTCCTAACCTAAGGCAACCTAACATCTACGACGCAATATTTTACAACATTCCATGCGTGTCGGCACCTACTTCTCGGTGGGAACATTATGTACGTCTATAACGTTATATATCCTAACATAAGGCAACCTAACAACTCGGATGTAATATTTCACAACATTCCTGGCGCTTCAGCCCCTCCCTTTCTGTGGGAACATTATGTACGTCTATAACGTTATATGCCCCATCCTAAGGCAACCTAACAACTCGGATGTAATACATAATAATTATGACGTTATATGTCCTAACCTAAGGCAACCTAACTTCTCAGACGTAATATTTTACAACATTCCTTGCGTGTCGGCGCCTACTTATTCGTGGGAACATTATATACTTCTATAACGTTATATATCCCAACCAAAGGCAACATAACATCTCGGACGTGATATTTTACAACATTCCTTGCGTGTCGGCACCTACTTCTCGGTGGGAACATTATGTACGTCTATAACGTTATATGTTCTATCCTAGGGCATCCTAACATCTCGGATGTAATATTTTACAACATTCCTTGCGTGTCGGCGCCCACTTCTCGGTGGGAACATTATATACTTCTATAACGTTATATGTCCTAACCGAAGGCAACATAACATCTCGGACATGACAATTTACAACATTCGTGTCGTGTCGGCCTCTACTTCTCGGTGGGAACCTTATGTGCAGCTATAACGTAATATGTCCTAACCTAAGGCAACCTAACACCTCGGATGTAATATTTTACAACATTCGTGGCGTGTCGGCCACTACTTCTCGGTCGGAACATTATGTACGTCTACAACGTTATGTGCCCTAACCTAAGGCAACCGTACACCTCGTATGTAATATTTTACAACATTCGTGGCGTCTAGGCCTCTACTTCTCGGTGGGAACATTATGTACGTCTATAACGTTATATGTCCTAACCTAAGCAAACCTAACATCTCGGATGTAATATTTCACAACATTCGTGGCGTGTCGGCCTCTACTTCTCGGTCGGAACATTATGTACATCTATAACGTTATGTGCCCTAACCTAAGGCAACCGTACACCTCGTAAGTAATATTTTACACCATTCGTGGCGTGTCGGCCTCTACTTCTCGGTGGGAACATTATGTACGTCTATAACGTTATGTGCCCTAACCTAAGGCAACCTAACACCTCGTATGTAACATTTTACAACATTCGTGGCGTGTAGGCCTCTACTTCTCGGTCGGAACATTATGTACGTCTATAACGTTATATATTCTAACGTAAGGCAACCTATCATCACGGATGTAATATTTTCCAACATTCCTTGCGTGTCGGCACCTACTTTTCGGTGGGAACATTATTTACGTCTATAACGTTATATGTTCTATCCTAGGGCAACCGAACATCTCGGATGTAATATTTTACAACATTCCTTGCGTGTCGGCCCCTACTTCTTGGTGGGAACATTATGTACGTATATAACGTTATATGTCCTAACCTAAGCAAACCTAACATCTCGGATGTAATATTTCACAACATTCGTGGCGTGTCGGCCTCTACTTCGCGGTGGGAACATTATGTACGTCTATAACGTTATGTGCCCTAACCTAAGGCAACCTAACACCTCGTATGTAATATTTTACAACATTCGTGGCGTGTAGGCCTCTACTTCTCGGTGGGAACATTATGTACGTCTATAACGTTATATATCCTAACGTAAGGCAACCTAACATCTAGGATGTAATATTTTCCAACATTCCTTGCGTGTCGGCACCTATTTTTCGGTGGGAATATTATATACTTCTATAACGTTATATATCCTATCCTAGGGCAACCCAACATCTCGGACGTTATATTCCACAACATTCGTGGCGTGTCGGCCCCTACTTCTTGGTGGGAACATTATGTACGTATATAACGTTGTATGTCCTATCCTAAGGCAACCTAACATCTCGGAAGTAATATTTTACAGCATTCCTTGCGTGTCGGCACCTACTTTTCGGTGGTAACATTATATACGTCTATAACGTTATATGTCCTATCCTAGGGCAACCTAACATCTCGGATGTAATATTTTACAACATTCCTTGCGTGTCGGCCCCTACTTCTCGGTGGGGACATTATGTACGGCTGTAACGTTATATGTCCTAACCTAAGCAAACCTAACATCTCGGATGTAATATTTAACAACATTCGTGGTGTGTCGGCACCTACTTCTCGGTGGGGACATTATGTACGGCTGTAACGTTATATGTCCTAACCTAAGGCAACCTAACACCTCGGATGTAATATTTTACAACATTCGTGGCGTGTCGGCCACTACTTCTCGGTGGGAACATTATGTGCAGCTATAACGTAATATGTCCTAACCTAAGGCAGCCTAACATCTCGGATGTAATATTTTACAACATTCCTTGGGTGTCGGCGCCTACTTATTCGTGGGAACATTATATACTTCTATAACGTAATATGTCCTAACCTAAGGCAACCTAACATCTACGACGCAATATTTTACAACATTCCATGCGTGTCGGCACCTACTTCTCGGTGGGAACATTACGTACGTCTATAACGTTATATATCCTAACATAAGGCAACCTAACAACTCGGATGTAATATTTCACAACATTCCTGGCGCTTCAGCCCCTTCATTTCTGTGGGAACATTATGTACGTCTATAACGTTATATGCCCTAACCTAAGGCAACCTAACAACTCGGATGTAATACATAATAATTATGACGTTATATGTCCTAACCTAAGGCAACCTAACTTCTCGGACGTAATATTTTACAACATTCCTTGCGTGTCGGCGCCTACTTCTCCGTGGGAACATTATATACGTCTATAACGTTATATATCCTAACCTAAGGCAACCTAACACCTCGTATGTAATATTTTACAACATTCGTGGCGTGTGGGCCTCTACTTCTCGGTGGGAACATTATGTACGTCTATAACGTTATATGTCCTAACCTAAGGCAACCTAACACCTCGTATGTAATATTTTACAACATTCCTTGCGTGTCGGGGCCTACTGATGAGTGGAAACATTATATACTTCTATAACGTTATATATCCTAACCGAAGGCAACATAACATCTCGGACGTGATGTTTTACAGCATTCCTTGCGCGTCGGCACCTACTTTTCGGTGGTAACATTATATACGTCTATAACGTTATATGTTCTATCCTAGGGCAACCTAACACCTCGGATGTAATATTTTACAACATTCGTGGCGTGTCGGCCACTACTTCTCGGTGGGAACATTATGTGCAGCTATAACGTAATATCTCCTAACCTAAGGCAGCCTAACATCTCGGATGTAATATTTTACAACATTCCTTGCGTGTCGGCGCCTACTTATTCGTGGGAACATTATATACTTCTATAACGTTATATATCCCAACCAAAGGCAACATAACATCTCGGACGTGATCTTTTACAACATTCCTTGCGTGTCGGCACCTACTTCTCGGTGGGAACATTATGTACGTCTATAACGTTATATGTTCTATCCTAGGGCAACCTAACATCTCGGATGTAATATTTTACAACATTCCTTGCGTGTCGGCGCCCACTTCTCGGTGGGAACATTATATACTTCTATAACGTTATATGTCCTAACCGAAGGCAACATAACATCTCGGACATGACAATTTACAACATTCGTGTCGTGTCGGCCTCTACTTCTCGGTGGGAACGTTATGTGCAGCTATAACGTAATATGTCCTAACCTAAGGCAACCTAACATCTCGGACACAATATTTAACAACATTCGTTACGTGTCGACCGCTACTCCTCGGTGGTAACATTATATACGTCTATAACGTTATATGTCCTATCCTAGGGCAACCTAACATATCGGATGTAATATTTTACAACATTCCTTGCGTGTCGGCCCCTACTTCTCGGTGGGGACATTCTGTACGGCTGTAACGTTATATGTCCTAACCTAAGGCAACCTAACACCTCGGATGTAATATTTTACAACATTCGTGGCGTGTCGGCCACTACTTCTCGGTGGGAACATTATGTGCAGCTATAACGTAATATGTCCTAACGTAGGGCAGCCTAACATCTCGGATGTAATATTTTACAACATTCCTTGCGTGTCGGCGCCTACTTATTCGTGGGAACATTATATACTTCTATAACGTAATATGTCCTAACCTAAGGCAACCTAACATCTACGACGCAATATTTTACAACATTCCATGCGTGTCGGCACCTACTTCTCGGTGGGAACATTATGTACGTCTATAACGTTATATATCCTAACATAAGGCAACCTAACAACTCGGATGTAATATTTCACAACATTCCTGGCGCTTCAGCCCCTTCATTTCTGTGGGAACATTATGTACGTCTATAACGTTATATGCCCCAACCTAAGGCAACCTAACAACTCGGATGTAATACATAATAATTATGACGTTATATGTCCTAACCTAAGGCAACCTAACTTCTCGGACGTAATATTTTACAACATTCCTTGCGTGTCGGCGCCTACTTCTCCGTGGGAACATTATATACGTCTATAACGTTATATATCCTAACCTAAGGCAACCTAACACCTCGTATGTAATATTTTACAACATTCGTGGCGTGTGGGCCTCTACTTCTCGGTGGGAACATTATGTACGTCTATAACGTTATATGTCCTAACCTAAGGCAACCTAACACCTCGTATGTAATATTTTACAACATTCCTTGCGTGTCGGGGCCTACTTATGAGTGGAAACATTATATACTTCTATAACGTTATATATCCTAACCGAAGGCAACATAACATCTCGGACGTGATATTTTACAGCATTCCTTGCGCGTCGGCACCTACTTTTCGGTGGTAACATTATATACGTCTATAACGTTATATGTTCTATCCTAGGGCAACCTAACACCTCGGATGTAATATTTTACAACATTCGTGGCGTGTCGGCCACTACTTCTCGGTGGGAACATTATGTGCAGCTATAACGTAATATCTCCTAACCTAAGGCAGCCTAACATCTCGGATGTAATATTTTACAACATTCCTTGCGTGTCGGCGCCTACTTATTCGTGGGAACATTATATACTTCTATAACGTTATATATCCCAACCAAAGGCAACATAACATCTCGGACGTGATATTTTACAACATTCCTTGCGTGTCGGCACCTACTTCTCGGTGGGAACATTATGTACGTCTATAACGTTATATGTTCTATCCTAGGGCAACCTAACATCTCGGATGTAATATTTTACAACATTCCTTGCGTGTCGGCGCCCACTTCTCGGTGGGAACATTATATACTTCTATAACGTTATATGTCCTAACCGAAGGCAACATAACATCTCGGACATGACAATTTACAACATTCGTGTCGTGTCGGCCTCTACTTCTCGGTGGGAACGTTATGTGCAGCTATAACGTAATATGTCCTAACCTAAGGCAACCTAACATCTCGGACACAATATTTAACAACATTCGTTACGTGTCGACCGCTACTCCTCGGTGGTAACATTATATACGTCTATAACGTTATATGTCCTATCCTAGGGCAACCTAACATATCGGATGTAATATTTTACAACATTCCTTGCGTGTCGGCCCCTACTTCTCGGTGGGGACATTCTGTACGGCTGTAACGTTATATGTCCTAACCTAAGGCAACCTAACACCTCGGATGTAATATTTTACAACATTCGTGGCGTGTCGGCCACTACTTCTCGGTGGGAACATTATGTGCAGCTATAACGTAATATGTCCTAACGTAAGGCAGCCTAACATCTCGGATGTAATATTTTACAACATTCCTTGCGTGTCGGCGCCTACTTATTCGTGGGAACATTATATACTTCTATAACGTAATATGTCCTAACCTAAGGCAACCTAACATCTACGACGCAATATTTTACAACATTCCATGCGTGTCGGCACCTACTTCTCGGTGGGAACATTATGTACGTCTATAACGTTATATATCCTAACATAAGGCAACCTAACAACTCGGATGTAATATTTCACAACATTCCTGGCGCTTCAGCCCCTTCATTTCTGTGGGAACATTATGTACGTCTATAACGTTATATGCCCCAACCTAAGGCAACCTAACAACTCGGATGTAATACATAATAATTATGACGTTATATGTCCTAACCTAAGGCAACCTAACTTCTCGGACGTAATATTTTACAACATTCCTTGCGTGTCGGCGCCTACTTCTCCGTGGGAACATTATATACGTCTATAACGTTATATATCCTAACCTAAGGCAACCTAACACCTCGTATGTAATATTTTACAACATTCGTGGCGTGTGGGCCTCTACTTCTCGGTGGGAACATTATGTACGTCTATAACGTTATATGTCCTAACCTAAGGCAACCTAACACCTCGTATGTAATATTTTACAACATTCCTTGCGTGTCGGGGCCTACTTATCAGTGGGAACATTATATACTTCTATAACGTTATATATCCTAACCGAAGGCAACATAACATCTCGGACGTGATATTTTACAGCATTCCTTGCGCGTCGGCACCTACTTTTCGGTGGTAACATTATATACGTCTATAACGTTATATGTTCTATCCTAGGGCAACCTAACACCTCGGATGTAATATTTTACAACATTCGTGGCGTGTCGGCCACTACTTCTCGGTGGGAACATTATGTGCAGCTATAACGTAATATCTCCTAACCTAAGGCAGCCTAACATCTCGGATGTAATATTTTACAACATTCCTTGCGTGTCGGCGCCTACTTATTCGTGGGAACATTATATACTTCTATAACGTTATATATCCCAACCAAAGTCAACATAACATCTCGGACGTGATATTTTACAACATTCCTTGCGTGTCGGCACCTACTTGTCGGTGGGAACATTATGTACGTCTATAACGTTATATGTTCTATCCTAGGGCAACCTAACATCTCGGATGTAATATTTTACAACATTCCTTGCGTGTCGGCGCCCACTTCTCGGTGGGAACATTATATACTTCTATAACGTTATATGTCCTAACCGAAGGCAACATAACATCTCGGACATGACAATTTACAACATTCGTGTCGTGTCGGCATCTACTTCTCGGTGGGAACGTTATGTGCAGCTATAACGTAATATGTCCTAACCTAAGGCAACCTAACATCTCGGACACAATATTTAACAACATTCGTTACGTGTCGACCGCTACTCCTCGGTGGTAACATTATATACGTCTATAACGTTATATGTCCTATCCTAGGGCAACCTAACATATCGGATGTAATATTTTACAACATTCCTTGCGTGTCGGCCCCTACTTCTCGGTGGGGACATTCTGTACGGCTGTAACGTTATATGTCCTAACCTAAGGCAACCTAACACCTCGGATGTAATATTTTACAACATTCGTGGCGTGTCGGCCACTACTTCTCGGTGGGAACATTATGTGCAGCTATAACGTAATATGTCCTAACGTAGGGCAGCCTAACATCTCGGATGTAATATTTTACAACATTCCTTGCGTGTCGGCGCCTACTTATTCGTGGGAACATTATATACTTCTATAACGTAATATGTCCTAACCTAAGGCAACCTAACATCTACGACGCAATATTTTACAACATTCCATGCGTGTCGGCACCTACTTCTCGGTGGGAACATTATGTACGTCTATAACGTTATATATCCTAACATAAGGCAACCTAACAACTCGGATGTAATATTTCACAACATTCCTGGCGCTTCAGCCCCTTCATTTCTGTGGGAACATTATGTACGTCTATAACGTTATATGCCCCAACCTAAGGCAACCTAACAACTCGGATGTAATACATAATAATTATGACGTTATATGTCCTAACCTAAGGCAACCTAACTTCTCGGACGTAATATTTTACAACATTCCTTGCGTGTCGGCGCCTACTTCTCCGTGGGAACATTATATACGTCTATAACGTTATATATCCTAACCTAAGGCAACCTAACACCTCGTATGTAATATTTTACAACATTCGTGGCGTGTGGGCCTCTACTTCTCGGTGGGAACATTATGTACGTCTATAACGTTATATGTCCTAACCTAAGGCAACCTAACACCTCGTGTGTAATATTTTACAACATTCCTTGCGTGTCGGGGCCTACTTATCAGTGGGAACATTATATACTTCTATAACGTTATATATCCTAACCGAAGGCAACATAACATCTCGGACGTGATATTTTACAGCATTCCTTGCGCGTCGGCACCTACTTTTCGGTGGTAACATTATATACGTCTATAACGTTATATGTTCTATCCTAGGGCAACCTAACACCTCGGATGTAATATTTTACAACATTCCTTGCGTGTCGGCACCTACTTCTCGGTGGGAACATTATGTACGTCTATAACGTTATATGTCCTAACCTAAGCAAACCTAACATCTCGGATGTAATATTTCACAACATTCGTGGCGTGTCGGCCTCTACTTCTCGGTCGGAACATTATGTACATCTATAACGTTATGTGCCCTAACCTAAGGCAACCGTACACCTCGTATGTAATATTTTACACCATTCGTGGCGTGTCGGCCTCTACTTCTCGGTGGGAACATTATGTACGTCTATAACGTTATGTGCCCTAACCTAAGGCAACCTAACACCTCGTATGTAATATTTTACAACATTCGTGGCGTGTAGGCCTCTACTTCTCGGTGGGAACATTATGTACGTCTATAACGTTATATATTCTAACGTAAGGCAACCTAACATCACGGATGTAATATTTTCCAACATTCCTTGCGTGTCGGCACCTACTTTTCGGTGGGAACATTATTTACGTCTATAACGTTATATGTTCTATCCTAGGGCAACCGAACATCTCGGATGTAATATTTTACAACATTCCTTGCGTGTCGGCCCCTACTTCTTGGTGGGAACATTATGTACGTATACAACGTTATATGTCCTAACCTAAGCAAACCTAACATCTCGGATGTAATATTTCACAACATTCGTGGCGTGTCAGCCTCTACTTCGCGGTGGGAACATTATGTACGTCTATAACGTTATGTGCCCTAACCTAAGGCAACCTAACACCTCGTATGTAATATTTTACAACATTCGTGGCGTGTAGGCCTCTACTTCTCGGTGGGAACATTATGTACGTCTATAACGTTATATATCCTAACGTAAGGCAACCTAACATCTAGGATGTAATATTTTCCAACATTCCTTGCGTGTCGGCACCTATTTTTCGGTGGGAATATTATATACTTCTATAACGTTATATATCCTATCCTAGGGCAACCTAACATCCCGGACGTTATATTCCACAACATTCGTGGCGTGTCGGCCCCTACTTCTTGGTGGGAACATTATGTACGTATATAACGTTGTATGTCCTATCCTAAGGCAACCTAACATCTCGGAAGTAATATTTTACAGCATTCCTTGCGTGTCGGCACCTACTTTTCGGTGGTAACATTATATACGTCTATAACGTTATATGTCCTATCCTAGGGCAACCTAACATCTCGGATGTAATATTTTACAACATTCCTTGCGTGTCGGCCCCTACTTCTCGGTGGGGACATTATGTACGGCTGTAACGTTATATGTCCTAACCTAAGGCAACCTAACACCTCGGATGTAATATTTTACAACATTCCTTGCGTGTCGGCGCCTACTTATTCGTGGGAAAATTATATACTTCTATAACGTAATATGTCCTAACCTAAGGCAACCTAACAACTCGGATGTAATATTTCACGAACATTCCTGGCGCTTCAGCCCCTTCATTTCTGTGGGAACATTATGTACGTCTATAACGTTATATATCCTAACCTAAGGCAACCTAACATCTAGGATGTAATATTTTCCAACATTCCTTGCGTGTCGGCACCTATTTTTCGGTGGGAATATTATATACTTCTATAACGTTATATATCCTATCCTAGGGCAACCTAACATCTCGGACGTTATATTCCACAACATTCGTGGCGTGTGGGCCCCTACTTCTTGGTGGGAACATTATGTACGTATATAACGTTGTATGTCCTATCCTAAGGCAACCTAACATCTCGGAAGTAATATTTTACAGCATTCCTTGCGTGTCGGCACCTACTTTTCGGTGGTAACATTATATACGTCTATAACGTTATATATCCTAACCTAAGGCAACCTAACACCTCGTATGTAATATTTTACAACATTCCTTGCGTGTCGGGGCCTACTTATGAGTGGAAACATTATATACTTCTATAACGTTATATATCCTAACCGAAGGCAACATAACATCTCGGACGTGATATTTTACAGCATTCCTTGCGCGTCGGCACCTACTTTTCGGTGGTAACATTATATACGTCTATAACGTTATATGTTCTATCCTAGGGCAACCTAACACCTCGGATGTAATATTTTACAACATTCGTGGCGTGTCGGCCACTACTTCTCGGTGGGAACATTATGTGCAGCTATAACGTAATATCTCCTAACCTAAGGCAGCCTAACATCTCGGATGTAATATTTTACAACATTCCTTGCGTGTCGGCGCCTACTTATTCGTGGGAACATTATATACTTCTATAACGTTATATATCCCAACCAAAGGCAACATAACATCTCGGACGTGATATTTTACAACATTCCTTGCGTGTCGGCACCTACTTCTCGGTGGGAACATTATGTACGTCTATAACGTTATATGTTCTATCCTAGGGCAACCTAACATCTCGGATGTAATATTTTACAACATTCCTTGCGTGTCGGCGCCCACTTCTCGGTGGGAACATTATATACTTCTATAACGTTATATGTCCTAACCGAAGGCAACATAACATCTCGGACATGACAATTTACAACATTCGTGTCGTGTCGGCCTCTACTTCTCGGTGGGAACGTTATGTGCAGCTATAACGTAATATGTCCTAACCTAAGGCAACCTAACATCTCGGACACAATATTTAACAACATTCGTTACGTGTCGACCGCTACTCCTCGGTGGTAACATTATATACGTCTATAACGTTATATGTCCTAACCTAAGGCAACCTAACATCTCGGACGTAATATTTTACAACATTCCTTGCGTGTCGGCGCCTACTTCTCCGTGGGAACATTATATACGTCTATAACGTTATATATCCTAACCTAAGGCAACCTAACACCTCGTATGTAATATTTTACAACATTCGTGGCGTGTGGGCCTCTACTTCTCGGTGGGAACATTATGTACGTCTATAACGTTATATGTCCTAACCTAAGGCAACCTAACACCTCGTATGTAATATTTTACAACATTCCTTGCGTGTCGGGGCCTACTTATCAGAGGGAACATTATATACTTCTATAACGTTATATATCCTAACCGAAGGCAACATAACATCTCGGACGTGATATTTTACAGCATTCCTTGCGCGTCGGCACCTACTTTTCGGTGGTAACATTATATACGTCTATAACGTTATATGTTCTATCCTAGGGCAACCTAACACCTCGGATGTAATATTTTACAACATTCGTGGCGTGTCGGCCACTACTTCTCGGTGGGAACATTATGTGCAGCTATAACGTAATATCTCCTAACATAAGGCAGCCTAACATCTCGGATGTAATATTTTACAACATTCCTTGCGTGTCGGCGCCTACTTATTCGTGGGAACATTATATACTTCTATAACGTTATATGTCCTAACCTAAGGCAACCTAACATCTCGGACACAATATTTAACAACATTCGTTACGTGTCGACCGCTACTCCTCGGTGGTAACATTATATACGTCTATAACGTTATATGTCCTATGCTAGGGCAACCTAACATCTCGGATGTAATATTTCACAACATTCGTTGCGTGTCGGCCTCTGTTCTCGGTGGGAACATTATGTACGTCTATAACGTTATATATCCTAACAAAAGGCAACCTTACAACTCGGATGTAATATTTGACAACATTCCTGGCGCTTCAGCCCCATCATTTCTGTGGGAACATTATGTACGTCTATAACGTTATATGCCCTAACCTAAGGCAACCTAACCAGTCGGATGTAATACATAATAATTATGACGTTATATATCCTAACCTAAGGCAACCTAACTTCTCGGACGTAATATTTTACAACATTACTTGCGTGTCGGCGCCTACTTCTCGGTGGGAACATTATATACTTCTATAACGTTATATTTCCTAACCGAAGGCAACCTAACATCTCGGAAGTAATATTTTACAGCATTCCTTGCGTGTCGGCACCTACTTTTCGGTGGTAACATTATATACGTTTATAACGTTATATGTCCTATCCTAGGGCAACCTAACATCTCGAATGTAATATTTTACAACATTCCTTGCGTGTCGGCCCCTACTTCTCTGTGGGAACATTATATACTTCTATAACGTTATATGTCCTAACCGAAGGCAACATAACATCTCGGACGCTATATTCTACAACATTCTTGGCGTGTCTGCCCCTACTTCTTGTTGGGAACATTATGTACGTATATAACATTATATGTCCTATCCTAAGGCAACCTAACACTTCGGACGCAATATTTTACAACATTCCTTGCGTGTCGGCACCTACATCTCGGTGGGAACATTATGTACGTCTATAACGTTATATATCCTAACATAAGGCAACCTAACAACTCGGATGTAATATTTGACAACATTCCTGGCCCTTCAGCCCCTACTTCTCTGTGGGAACATTATGTACTTCTATAACGTTATATGCCCTGACCTAAGGCAACCTAACAACTCGGATGTACTATATAATAATCATGACGTTATATGTCCTAATCTAAGGCAACCTAACTTCTCGGACGTAATATTTTACAACATTCCTTGCGTGTCGGCGCCTACTTTTCCGTGGGAACATTATATACGTCTATAACGTTATATATCCTATCCTAGGGCAACCTAACTTCTCGGACGCTATATTCTACAACATTCGTGGCGTGTCGGCCTCTACTTTTCGGTGGTAACATTATATACGTCTATAACGTTATATGTCCTATCCTAGGGCAAGCTAACATCTCGGCTGTAATATTTTACAACATTCCTTGCGAGTCGGCGCCTACTAATCGGTGGGAACATTATGTACTTCTAAAACGTTATATGTCCTAACTGAAGGCAACATAACATCTCGGACGTGATATTTTGCAACATTCGTGGTGTGTCGGCCTCTACTTCTCTGTGGGAACATTAAGTGCAGCTATAAAGTAATATGTCCTAACCTCAGGCAACCTAACGTCTTGGACGCAATATTTTACAACATTCCATTCGTGTCGGCACCTACATCTCGGTGGGAACATTATGTACGTCTATAACGTTATATATCCTAACATAAGGCAACCTAAAAACTCGGATGTAATATTTGACAACATTCCTGGCCCTTCAGCCCCTACTTCTCTGTGGGATCATTATGTACTTCTATAACGTTATATGCCCTGACCTAAGGCAACCTAACAACTCGGATGTACTATATAATAATCATGACGTTATATGTCCGAATCTAAGGCAACCTAACTTCTCGGACGTAATATTTTACAACATTCCTTGCGTGTCGGCGCCTACTTCTCCGTGGGAACATTATGTACGTCTATAACGTTATATATCCTAACCTAAGGCAACCTAACACCTCGTATGTAATATTTTACAACATTCGTGGCGTGTCGACCACTACTTCTCGGTGGGAACATTATGTGCAGCTATAACGTGATATGTCCTAACCTAAGGCAACCTAACGTCTTGGACGCAATATTTTACAGCATTCCATGCGTGTCGGCACCTACTTCTCGGTGGGAACATTATGTACGTCTATAACGTTATATATCCTAACATAAGGCAACCTAACAACTCGGATGTAATATTTGACAACATTCCTGGCCCTTCAGCCCCTACTTCTCTGTGGGAACATTATGTACTTCTATAACGTTATATGCCCTGACCTAAGGCAACCTAACAACTCGGATGTACTATATAATAATCATGACGTTATATGTCCTAATCTAAGGCAACCTAACTTCTCGGATGTAATATTTTACAACATTCCTTGCGTGTCGGCGCCTACTTCTCCGTGGGAACATTATATACGTCTATAACGTTATATATCCTATCCTAGGGCAACCTAACTTCTCGGACGCTATATTCTACAACATTGGTGGTGTGTCGGCCTCTACTTTTCGGTGGTAACATTATATACGTCTATAACGTTATATGTCCTATCCTAGGGCAACCTAACATCTCGGCTGTAATATTTTACAACATTCCTTTCGTGTCGGCCCCTCCTTCGCGGTGGGAACATTATGTACGGCTGTAACATTATATGTCCTAACGTAAGGCCACCTAACTTCTCGGACGTAATATTTTACAACATTCGTGGCGTGTCGGCCCCTACTTCTTGTTGGGAACATTATGTACGTAAATAACGTTATATGTCCTATCCTAAGGCAACATAACATCTCGGACGTGGTATTTTATAACATTCCGTGCGTGTCGGCGCCGACTTCTCGGTGGGTACATTATATACGTCTATAACGTTATATGTCCTAACCTAAGGAAACCTAACATCTCGGATATAATATCTCACAACATTCGTGGCGTGTCGGCCTCTACTTCTCGGTGGGGACATTATGTACGTCTATATCGTTATGTGTCCTAACCTAAGGCAACCTAACACCTCGTATGTAATATTTTACAACATTCGTGGCGTGTCGGCCCCTACTTCTCGGTGGGAACATTATGTACGACTATAACGTTATATGTCCTAACCTAAGGCAACCTAACATCTCGGATGTAATATTCTACAACATTTGTGGCGTGTCGGCCCCTACTTCTCGGTGGGAACATTATGTACGTCTATAACGTTATATGTCCTATCCCAGGGCAACCTAACATCTCGGATGTAATATCTTACAACATTCTTTGCGTGTCGGCGCCTACTTCTCCGTGGGAACATTATATACTTCTATAACATTATATTTCCTAACCGAAGGCAACATAACATCTCGGACGTGATATTTTACAACATTCCTTGCGTGTCGGCACCTACTTCTCGGTGGAAAAATTATATACGTCTCTAACGTTATTTATATTATCCTAGGGCAACCTAACATCTCGGACGTTATATTTTACAACATTCGTGGCGTGTCGGCCCCTACTTCTTGTTGGGAACATTATGTACGTATATAACGTTATATGTCCTATCCTAAGGCAAGCTAACATCTCGGATGTAATATTTTACAACATTCCTTGCGAGTCGGCGCCTACTAATCGGTGGGAACATTATATACTTCTATAACGTTATATGTCCTAACCGAAGGCAACATAACATCTCGGACGTGATATTTTGCAACATTCGTGGCGTGTCGGCCTCTACTTCTCTGTGGGAACATTAAGTGCAGCTATAAAGTAATATGTCCTAACCTCAGGCAACCTAACGTCTTGGACGCAATATTTTACAACATTCCATGCGTGTCGGCACTTACTTCTCGGTGGGAACATTATGTACGTCTATAACGTTATATATCCTAACATAAGGCAACCTAACAACTCGGATGTAATATTTGACAACATTCCTGGCCCTTCAGCCCCTACTTCTCTGTGGGAACATTATGTACGTCTATAACGTTATATGCCCTGACCTAAGGCAACCTAACAACTCGGATGTACTATATAATAATCATGACGTTATATATCCTAATCTAAGGCAACCTAACTTCTCGGACGTAATATTTTACAACATTCCTTGCGTGTCGGCGCCTACTTCTCCGTGGGAACATTATATACGTCTATAACGTTATATATCCTAACCTAAGGCAACCTAACACCTCGTATGTAATACTTTACAACATTCGTGGCGTGTCGGCCCCTACTTCTTGTTGGGAACATTATGTACGTATATAACGTTATATGTCCTATCCTGCGGCAAGCTAACATGTCGGATGTAATATTTTACAGCATTCCTTGCGTGTCGGCGCCTACTTCTCCGTGTGAACATTATATACTTCTATAACGTTATATATCCTATCCTAGGGCAACCTAACTCCTCGGCTGTAATATTCTACAACATTCCTTTCGTGTCGGCCCCTCCTTCGCGGTGGGAACATTATGTACGGCTATAACATTATATGTCCTAACGTAAGGCCACCTAACTTCTCGGACGTAATATTTTACAACATTCGTGGCGTGTCGGCCCCTACTTCTTGTTGGGAACATTATGTACGTAAATAACGTTATATGTCCTATCCTAAGGCAACATAACATCTCGGACGTGGTATTTTACAACATTCCTTGCGTGTCGGCGCCGACTTCTCGGTGGGTACATTATATACGTCTATAACGTTATATGTCCTAACCTAAGGAAACCTAACATCTCGGATGTAATATCTCACAACATTCGTGGCGTGTCGGCCTCTACTTCTCGGTGGGGACATTATGTACGTCTATATCGTTATGTGTCCTAACCTAAGGCAACCTAACACCTCGTATGTAATATTTTACAGCATTCGTGGCGTGTCGACCCCTACTTCTTGGTGGGAACATTATGTACGACTCTAACGTTATATGTCCTAACCTAAGGCAACCTAACATCTCCGATGTAATATTTAACAACATTTGTGGCGTGTCTGCCCCTACTTCTCGGTGGGAACGTTATGTACGTATATAACGTTATATGTCCTATCCTAAGGCAACCTAACATCTCGCATGTAATATTTTTCAGCATTCCTTGCGTGTCGGCACCTACTTTTCGGTGGGAACATTATATACGTCTATAACGTTATATGTACTATCCTAGGGCAACCTAACATCTCGGATGTAATATTTTACAACATTCCTTGCGCGTCGGGCCCTACTTCTCGGTGGGAACATTATGTACGGCTATAACGTTATATGTCCTAACCTAAGGCAACCTAACACCTCGGATGTAATATTTAACAGCCTTCGTGGCGTGTCGGCCTCTACTTCTCGGTTGGAACATTATGTGCAGCTATAACAGAATATGTCCCAACCTAAGGCAACCTAACATTTCGGATGTAATATTTTACAACATTCCTTGCGTGTCGGCGCATACTACTCCGTGGGAATATTATATACGTCTATATCTTTATATATCCTAACCTAAGGCAACCTAACATCTCGGATGTAATATTTAACAGCATTCTGGGCGTGTCGGCCTCTACTTCTCGGTTGGAACATTATGTGCAGCTATAACGTAATATGTCCTAACCTAAGGCAACCTAACATTTCGGATGTAATATTTTACAACATTCCTTGCGTCTCGGCGCATACTACTCCGTGGGAATATTATATACTTCTATAACGTTCTATATCCTAACCGAAGGCAACATAACTTCTCGGACGTGATATTTTACAACATTCCTTGCGTGTCGTCACCTACTTCTCGGTGGGAACATTATGTACGTCTATAACGTTATATGTCCTATCCTAGGGCAACCTAACTCCTCGGATGTAATATTTTACAACATTCCTTGCGTGTCGGCCCCTACTTCTCGGTGGGGACATTATGTACGGCTGTAACGTTATATGTCCTAACCTAAGCAAACCTAACATCTCGGATGTAATATTTAACAACATTCGTGGTGTGTCGGCACCTACTTCTCGGTGGGGACATTATGTACGGCTGTAACGTTATATGTCCTAACCTAAGGCAACCTAACACCTCGGATGTAATATTTTACAACATTCGTGGCGTGTCGGCCACTACTTCTCGGTGGGAACATTATGTGCAGCTATAACGTAATATGTCCTAACCTAAGGCAGCCTAACATCTCGGACGTAATATTTTACAACATTCCTTGCGTGTCGGCGCCTACTTCTCCGTCGGAACATTATATACGTCTATAACGTTATATATCCTAACCTAAGGCAACCTAACACCTCGTATGTAATATTTTACAACATTCCTTGCGTGTCGGGGCCTACTTATGAGTGGAAACATTATATACTTCTATAACGTTATATATCCTAACCGAAGGCAACATAACATCTCGGACGTGATATTTTACAGCATTCCTTGCGCGTCGGCACCTACTTTTCGGTGGTAACATTATATACGTCTATAACGTTATATGTTCTATCCTAGGGCAACCTAACACCTCGGATGTAATATTTTACAACATTCGTGGCGTGTCGGCCACTACTTCTCGGTGGGAACATTATGTGCAGCTATAACGTAATATCTCCTAACCTAAGGCAGCCTAACATCTCGGATGTAATATTTTACAACATTCCTTGCGTGTCGGCGCCCACTTCTCGGTGGGAACATTATATACTTCTATAACGTTATATGTCCTAACCGAAGGCAACATAACATCTCGGACATGACAATTTACAACATTCGTGTCGTGTCGGCCTCTACTTCTCGGTGGGAACGTTATGTGCAGCTATAACGTAATATGTCCTAACCTAAGGCAACCTAACATCTCGGACACAATATTTAACAACATTCGTTACGTGTCGACCGCTACTCCTCGGTGGTAACATTATATACGTCTATAACGTTATATGTCCTATCCTAGGGCAACCTAACATATCGGATGTAATATTTTACAACATTCCTTGCGTGTCGGCCCCTACTTCTCGGTGGGGACATTCTGTACGGCTGTAACGTTATATGTCCTAACCTAAGGCAACCTAACACCTCGGATGTAATATTTTACAACATTCGTGGCGTGTCGGCCACTACTTCTCGGTGGGAACATTATGTGCAGCTATAACGTAATATGTCCTAACGTAAGGCAGCCTAACATCTCGGATGTAATATTTTACAACATTCCTTGCGTGTCGGCGCCTACTTATTCGTGGGAACATTATATACTTCTATAACGTAATATGTCCTAACCTAAGGCAACCTAACATCTACGACGCAATATTTTACAACATTCCATGCGTGTCGGCACCTACTTCTCGGTGGGAACATTATGTACGTCTATAACGTTATATATCCTAACATAAGGCAACCTAACAACTCGGATGTAATATTTCACAACATTCCTGGCGCTTCAGCCCCTTCATTTCTGTGGGAACATTATGTACGTCTATAACGTTATATGCCCCAACCTAAGGCAACCTAACAACTCGGATGTAATACATAATAATTATGACGTTATATGTCCTAACCTAAGGCAACCTAACTTCTCGGACGTAATATTTTACAACATTCCTTGCGTGTCGGCGCCTACTTCTCCGTGGGAACATTATATACGTCTATAACGTTATATATCCTAACCTAAGGCAACCTAACACCTCGTATGTAATATTTTACAACATTCGTGGCGTGTGGGCCTCTACTTCTCGGTGGGAACATTATGTACGTCTATAACGTTATATGTCCTAACCTAAGGCAACCTAACACCTCGTATGTAATATTTTACAACATTCCTTGCGTGTCGGGGCCTACTTATCAGTGGGAACATTATATACTTCTATAACGTTATATATCCTAACCGAAGGCAACATAACATCTCGGACGTGATATTTTACAGCATTCCTTGCGCGTCGGCACCTACTTTTCGGTGGTAACATTATATACGTCTATAACGTTATATGTTCTATCCTAGGGCAACCTAACACCTCGGATGTAATATTTTACAACATTCGTGGCGTGTCGGCCACTACTTCTCGGTGGGGACATTATGTACGGCTGTAACGTTATATGTCCTAACCTAAGGCAACCTAACACCTCGGATGTAATATTTTACAACATTCGTGGCGTGTCGGCCTCTACTTCTCGGTGAGAACCTTATGTGCATCTATAACGTAATATGTCCTAACCTAAGGCCACCTAACATCTCGGACACAATATTTAACAACATTCGTTACGTGTCGACCGCTACTCCTCGGTGGGAACATTATGTACGTATATAACGTTATATATCCTAACCTAAGGCAACCTAACATCCCGGATGCAATATTTTACAACATTCCTTGCGTGTCGGCCCCTACGTCTTGATGGGAACATTATGTATGTATATAACGTTATATGTCCTAACCTAAGAAAACCTAACATCTCGGATGTAATATTTCACAACATTCGTTGCGTGTCGGCCTCTGTTCTCGGTGGGAACATTATGTACGTCTATAACGTTATATATCCTAACAAAAGGCAACCTTACAACTCGGATGTAATATTTGACAACATTCCTGGCGCTTCAGCCCCATCATTTCTGTGGGAACATTATGTACGTCTATAACGTTATATGCCCTAACCTAAGGCAACCTAACCAGTCGGATGTAATACATAATAATTATGACGTTATATATCCTAACCTAAGGCAACCTAACTTCTCGGACGTAATATTTTACAACATTACTTGCGTGTCGGCGCCTACTTCTCGGTGGGAACATTATATACTTCTATAACGTTATATTTCCTAACCGAAGGCAACCTAACATCTCGGAAGTAATATTTTACAGCATTCCTTGCGTGTCGGCACCTACTTTTCGGTGGTAACATTATATACGTTTATAACGTTATATGTCCTATCCTAGGGCAACCTAACATCTCGAATGTAATATTTTACAACATTCCTTGCGTGTCGGCCCCTACTTCTCTGTGGGGACATTATGTACGTCTGTAACGTTATATGTCCTAACCTAAGGCAACCTAACACCTCGGATGTAATATTTTACAACATTCCTTGCGTGTCGGCGCCCACTTCTCGGTGGGAACATTATATACTTCTATAACGTTATATGTCCTAACCGAAGGCAACATAACATCTCGGACGCTATATTCTACAACATTCTTGGCGTGTCTGCCCCTACTTCTTGGTGGGAACATTATGTACGTATATAACATTATATGTCCTATCCTAAGGCAACCTAACACCTCGGACGCAATATTTTACAACATTCCTTGCGTGTCGGCACCTACATCTCGGTGGGAACATTATGTACGTCTATAACGTTATATATCCTAACATAAGGCAACCTAACAACTCGGATGTAATATTTGACAACATTCCTGGCCCTTCAGCCCCTACTTCTCTGTGGGAACATTATGTACTTCTATAACGTTATATGCCCTGACCTAAGGCAACCTAACAACTCGGATGTACTATATAATAATCATGACGTTATATGTCCTAATCTAAGGCAACCTAACTTCTCGGACGTAATATTTTACAACATTCCTTGCGTGTCGGCGCCTACTTTTCCGTGGGAACATTATAAACGTCTATAACGTTATATATCCTATCCTAGGGCAACCTAACTTCTCGGACGCTATATTCTACAACATTCGTGGCGTGTCGGCCTCTACTTTTCGGTGGTAACATTATATACGTCTATAACGTTATATGTCCTATCCTAGGGCAAGCTAACATCTCGGCTGTAATATTTTACAACATTCCTTGCGAGTCGGCGCCTACTAATCGGTGGGAATATTATGTACTTCTAAAACGTTATATGTCCTAACCGAAGGCAACATAACATCTCGGACGTGATATTTTGCAACATTCGTGGCGTGTCGGCCTCTACTTCTCTGTGGGAACATTAAGTGCAGCTATAAAGTAATATGTCCTAACCTCAGGCAACCTAACGTCTTGGACGCAATATTTTACAACATTCCATTCGTGTCGGCACCTACATCTCGGTGGGAGCATTATGTACGTCTATAACGTTATATATCCTAACATAAGGCAACCTAACAACTCGGATGTAATATTTGACAACATTCCTGGCCCTTCAGCCCCTACTTCTCTGTGGGATCATTATGTACTTCTATAACGTTATATGCCCTGACCTAAGGCAACCTAACAACTCGGATGTACTATATAATAATCATGACGTTATATGTCCGAATCTAAGGCAACCTAACTTCTCGGACGTAATATTTTACAACATTCCTTGCGTGTCGGCGCCTACTTCTCCGTGGGAACATTATGTACGTCTATAACGTTATATATCCTAACCTAAGGCAACCTAACACCTCGTATGTAATATTTTACAACATTCGTGGCGTGTCGGCCACTACTTCTCGGTGGGAACATTATGTGCAGCTATAACGTAATATGTCCTAACCTAAGGCAACCTAACATCTCGGATGTAATATTTTACAACATTCTTTGCGTGTCGGCGCATACTACTCCGTGGGAACATTATATACCTCTATAACGTTATATATCCTTACCAAAGGCAACATAACATCTCGGACGTGGTATTTTACAACATTCCTTGCCTGTCGGCACCTACTTCTCGGTGGAAAAATTATATACGTCTCTAACGTTATATGTCCTAACCTAAGGAAACCTAACATCTCGGATGTAATATCTCACAACATTCGTGGCGTGTCGGCCTCTACTTCTCGGTGGGGACATTATGTACGTCTATATCGTTATGTGTCCTAACCTAAGGCAACCTAACACCTCGTATGTAATATTTTACAACATTCGTGGCGTGTCGGCTCCTACTTCTCGGTGGGAACATTATGTACGACTATAACGTTATATGTCCTAACCTAAGGCAACCTAACATCTCGGATGTAATATTCTACAACATTTGTGGCGTGTCGGCCCCTACTTCTCGGTGGGAACATTATGTACGTCTATAACGTTATATGTCCTATCCCAGGGCAACCTAACATCTCGGATGTAATATCTTACAACATTCTTTGCGTGTCGGCGCCTACTTCTCCGTGGGAACATTATATACTTCTATAACGTTATATTTCCTAACCGAAGGCAACATAACATCTCGGACGTGATATTTTACAACATTCCTTGCGTGACGGCACCTACTTCTCGGTGGAAAAATTATATACGTCTCTAACGTTATTTATATTATCCTAGGGCAACCTAACATCTCGGACGTTATATTTTACAACATTCGTGGCGTGTCGGCCCCTACTTCTTGTTGGGAACATTATGTACGTATATAACGTTATATGTCCTATCCTAAGGCAAGCTAACATCTCGGATGTAATATTTTACAACATTCCTTGCAAGTCGGCGACTACTAATCGGTGGGAACATTATATACTTCTATAACGTTATATGTCCTAACCTAAGGCAACCTAACATCTCGGACACAATATTTAACAACATTCGTTACGTGTCGACCGCTACTCCTCGGTGGTAACATTATATACGTCTATAACGTTATATGTCCTATCCTAGGGCAACCTAACATATCGGATGTAATATTTTACAACATTCCTTGCGTGTCGGCCCCTACTTCTCGGTGGGGACATTCCGTACGGCTGTAACGTTATATGTCCTAACCTAAGGCAACCTAACACCTCGTATGTAATATTTTACAACATTCGTGGCGTGTCGGCCACTACTTCTCGGTGGGAACATTATGTGCAGCTATAACGTAATATGTCCTAACCTAAGGCAGCCTAACATCTCGGATGTAATATTTTACAACATTCCTTGCGTGTCGGCGCCTACTTATTCGTGGGAACATTATATACTTCTATAACGTAATATGTCCTAACCTAAGGCAACCTAACATCTACGACGCAATATTTTACAACATTCCATGCGTGTCGGCACCTACTTCTCGGTGGGAACATTATGTACGTCTATAACGTTATATATCCTAACATAAGGCAACCTAACAACTCGGATGTAATATTTCACAACATTCCTGGCGCTTCAGCCCCTTCATTTCTGTGGGAACATTATGTACGTCTATAACGTTATATGCCCTAACCTAAGGCAACCTAACAACTCGGATGTAATACATAATAATTATGACGTTATATGTCCTAACCTAAGGCAACCTAACTTCTCGGACGTAATATTTTACAACATTCCTTGCGTGTCGGCGCCTACTTCTCCGTGGGAACATTATATACGTCTATAACGTTATATATCCTAACCTAAGGCAACCTAACACCTCGTATGTAATATTTTACAACATTCGTGGCGTGTGGGCCTCTACTTCTCGGTGGGAACATTATGTACGTCTATAACGTTATATGTCCTAACCTAAGGCAACCTAACACCTCGTATGTAATATTTTACAACATTCCTTGCGTGTCGGGGCCTACTTATCAGTGGGAACATTATATACTTCTATAACGTTATATATCCTAACCGAAGGCAACATAACATCTCGGACGTGATATTTTACAGCATTCCTTGCGCGTCGGCACCTACTTTTCGGTGGTAACATTATATACGTCTATAACGTTATATGTTCTATCCTAGGGCAACCTAACACCTCGGATGTAATATTTTACAACATTCGTGGCGTGTCGGCCACTACTTCTCGGTGGGAACATTATGTGCAGCTATAACGTAATATCTCCTAACATAAGGCAGCCTAACATCTCGGATGTAATATTTTACAACATTCCTTGCGTGTCGGCGCCTACATATTCGTGGGAACATTATATACTTCTATAACGTTATATATCCCAACCGAAGGCAACATAACATCTCGGACGTGATATTTTACAACATTCCTTGCGTGTCGGCACCTACTTCTCGGTGGGAACATTATGTACGTCTATAACGTTATATGTTCTATCCTAGGGCAACCTAACTTCTCGGATGTAATATTTTACAACATTCCTTGCGTGTCGGCGCCCACTTCTCGGTGGGAACATTATATACTTCTATAACGTTATATGTCCTAACCGAAGGCAACATAACATCTCGGACGTGATATTTTACAACATTCGTGGCGTGACGGCCTCTACTTCTCGGTGGGAACATTATGTGCAGCTATAACGTAATATGTCCTAACCTAAGGCAGCCTAACATCTCCGACGCAATATTTTACAACATTCCATGCGTGTCGGCACCTACTTCTCGGTGGGAACATTATGTACGTCTATAACGTTATATATCCTAACATAAGGCAACATAACAACTCGGATGTAATATTTGACAACATTCCTGGCGCTTCAGCCCCTTCATTTCTGTGGGAACATTATGTACGTCTATAACGTTATATGCCCTAACCTAAGGCAACCACACCACTCGGATGTAATACATAATAATTATGACGTTATATGTCCTAACCTAAGGCAACCTAACTTCTCGGACGTAATATTTTACAACATTACTTGCGTGTCGGCGCCTACTTTTCCGTGGGAACATTATATACGTCTATAACGTTATATATCCTATCCTAGGGCAACCTAACTTCTCGGACGCTATATTCTACAACATTCGTGGCGTGTCGGCCTCTACTTTTCGGTGGTAACATTATATACGTCTATAACGTTATATGTCCTATCCTAGGGCAAGCTAACATCTCGGCTGTAATATTTTACAACATTCCTTGCGAGTCGGCGCCTACTAATCGGTGGGAACATTATGTACTTCTAAAACGTTATATGTCCTAACCGAAGGCAACATAACATCTCGGACGTGATATTTTGCAACATTCGTGGTGTGTCGGCCTCTACTTCTCTGTGGGAACATTAAGTGCAGCTATAAAGTAATATGTCCTAACCTCAGGCAACCTAACGTCTTGGACGCAATATTTTACAACATTCCATTCGTGTCGGCACCTACATCTCGGTGGGAACATTATGTACGTCTATAACGTTATATATCCTAACATAAGGCAACCTAACAACTCGGATGTAATATTTGACAACATTCCTGGCCCTTCAGCCCCTACTTCTCTGTGGGATCATTATGTACTTCTATAACGTTATATGCCCTGACCTAAGGCAACCTAACAACTCGGATGTACTATATAATAATCATGACGTTATATGTCCGAATCTAAGGCAACCTAACTTCTCGGACGTAATATTTTACAACATTCCTTGCGTGTCGGCGCCTACTTCTCCGTGGGAACATTATGTACGTCTATAACGTTATATATCCTAACCTAAGGCAACCTAACACCTCGTATGTAATATTTTACAACATTCGTGGCGTGTCGACCACTACTTCTCGGTGGGAACATTATGTGCAGCTATAACGTGATATGTCCTAACCTAAGGCAACCTAACATCTCGGATGTAATATTTTACAACATTCTTTGCGTGTCGGCGCGTACTACTCCGTGGGAACATTATATACCTCTATAACGTTATATATCCTTACCAAAGGCAACATAACATCTCGGACGTGGTATTTTACAACATTCCTTGCGTGTCGGCACCTACTTCTCGGTGGGAACATTATGTACGTCTATAACGTTATATATCCTAAGCTAAGGCAACCTAACATCTCGGATGTAATATTTTATAACATTCCTTGCGTGTCGGCCCCTACTTCTCGGTGGGAACATTATATACGTCTATAACGTTATATATCCTATCCTAGGGCAACCTAACATCTCGGACGTTACATTCTATAACATTCGTGGCGTGTCGGCCCCTACTTCTTGGTGGGAACATTATGCACGTCTATAACGTTATATGTCGTATTCTAGGGAAACCAAACATCTCGGATGTAATATTTTACAACATTCCTTGCGAGTCGGCGCCTACTAATCGGTGGGAACATTATATACTTCTATAAAGTTATATGTCCTAACCGAAGGCAACATAACATCTCGGACGTGATATTTTGCAACATTCGTGGCGTGTCGGCCTCTACTTCTCTGTGGGAACATTAAGTGCAGCTATAAAGTAATATGTCCTAACCTCAGGCAACCTAACGTCTTGGACGCAATATTTTACAGCATTCCATGCGTGTCGGCACCTACTTCTCGGTGGGAACATTATGTACGTCTATAACGTTATATATCCTAACATGAGGCAACCTAACAACTCGGATGTAATATTTGACAACATTCCTGGCCCTTCAGCCCCTACTTCTCTATGGGAACATTATGTACTTCTATAACGTTATATGCCCTGACCTAAGGCAACCTAACAACTCGGATGTACTATATAATAATCATGACGTTATATGTCCTAATCTAAGGCAACCTAACTTCTCGGATGTAATATTTTACAACATTCCTTGCGTGTCGGCGCCTACTTCTCCGTGGGAACATTATATACGTCTATAACGTTATATATCCTATCCTAGGGCAACCTAACTTCTCGGACGCTATATTCTACAACATTGGTGGTGTGTCGGCCTCTACTTTTCGGTGGTAACATTATATACGTCTATAACGTTATATGTCCTATCCTAGGGCAACCTAACATCTCGGCTGTAATATTTTACAACATTCCATTCGTGTCGGCGCCTACTAATCGGTGGGAACATTATATAATTCTATAACGTTATATGTCCTAACCGAAGGCAACATAACATCTCGGACGTGATATTTTGCAACATTCGTGGCGTGTCGGCCTCTACTTCTCTGTGGGAACATTAAGTGCAGCTATAAAGTAATATGTCCTAACCTCAGGCAACCTAACGTCTTGGACGCAATATTTTACAACATTCCATGCGTGTCGGCACCTACTTCTCGGTGGGAACATTATGTACGTCTATAACGTTATATATCCTAACATAAGGCAACCTAACAACTCGGATGTAATATTTGACAACATTCCTGGCCCTTCAGCCCCTACTTCTCTGTGGGAACATTATGTACTTCTATAACGTTATATGCCCTGACCTAAGGCAACCTAACAACTCGGATGTACTATATAATAATCATGACGTTATATGTCCTAATCTAAGGCAACCTAACTTCTCGGACGTAATATTTTACAACATTCCTTGCGTGTCGGCGCCTACTTCTCCGTGGGAACATTATATGCGTCTATAACGTTATATATCCTAACCTAAGGCAACCTAACACCTCGTATGTAATATTTTACAACATTCGTGGCGTGTCGGCCCCTACTTCTTGTTGGGAACATTATGTACGTATATAACGTTATATGTCCTATCCTGCGGCAAGCTAACATGTCGGATGTAATATTTTACAGCATTCCTTGCGTGTCGGCGCCTACTTCTCCGTGTGAACATTATATACTTCTATAACGTTATATATCCTATCCTAGGGCAACCTAACTCCTCGGCTGTAATATTCTACAACATTCCTTTCGTGTCGGCCCCTCCTTCGCGGTGGGAACATTATGTACGGCTATAACATTATATGTCCTAACGTAAGGCCACCTAACTTCTCGGACGTAATATTTTACAACATTCGTGGCGTGTCGGCCCCTACTTCTTGTTGGGAACATTATGTACGTAAATAACGTTATATGTCCTATCCTAAGGCAACATAACATCTCGGACGTGGTATTTTACAACATTCCTTGCGTGTCGGCGCCGACTTCTCGGTGGGTACATTATATACGTCTATAACGTTATATGTCCTAACCTAAGGAAACCTAACATCTCGGATGTAATATCTCACAACATTCGTGGCGTGTCGGCCTCTACTTCTCGGTGGGGACATTATGTACGTCTATATCGTTATGTGTCCTAACCTAAGGCAACCTAACATCTCGGATGTAATATTTTACAGCATTCCTTGCGTGTCGGCACCTACTTTTCGGTGGTAACATTATATACGTCTATAACGTTATATGTACTAACCTAAGGCAACCTAACACCTCGTATGTAATATTTTACAACATTCCTTGCGTGTCGGCCCCTACTTCTCGGTGGGAACATTATATACGTCTATAACGTTATATGTCCTATCCTAGGGCTTCCTAACATCTCGGACGTTACATTCTACAACATTCGTGGCGTGTCGGCCCCTACTTCTTGGTGGGAACATTATGTACGTATATAACGTTATATGTCCTATCCTAAGGCAATCTAACATCTCGGCTGTAATATTTTACAACATTCCTTTCGTGTCGGCCCCTCCTTCGCGGTGGGAACATTATGTACGGCTATAACATTATATGTCCTAACGTAAGGCCACCTAACTTCTCGGACGTAATATTTTACAACATTCGTGGCGTGTCGACCCCTACTTCTTGTTGTGAACATTATGTACGTAAATAACGTTATATGTCCTATCCTAAGGCAACATAACATCTCGGACGTGGTATTTTACAACATTCCTTGCGTGTCGGCGCCGACTTCTCGGTGGGTACATTATATACGTCTATAACGTTATATGTCCTAACCTAAGGAAACCTAACATCTCGGAAGTTACATTCTATAACATTCGTGGCGTGTCGGCCCCTACTTCTTGGTGGGAACATTATGCACGTCTATAACGTTATATGTCGTATTCTAGGGAACCCTAACATCTCGGATGTAATATTTTACAACATTCGTGGCGTGTCGGCCACTACTTCTCGGTGGGAACATTATGTGCAGCTATAACGTAATATGTCCTAACCTAAGGCTACCTAACACCTCGTATGTAATATTTTACAACATTCGTGGCGTGTCGGCCCCTACTTCTCGGTGGGAACATTATGTACGACTATAACGTTATATGTCCTAACCTAAGGCAACCTAACATCTCGGATGTAATATTCTACAACATTTGTGGCGTGTCGGCCCCTACTTCTCGGTGGGAACATTATGTACGTATATAACATTACATGTCCTATCCTAAGGCAACCTAACACCTCGGATGTAATATTTAACAACATTCGTGGCGTGTCGGCTTCTACTTCTCGGTGGGAACATTATGTGCAGCTATAACGTAATAAATCCTAACCTAAGGAAACCTAACATCTCGGACGCAATATTTTACAACATTCCTTGCGTGTCGGCACCTACATCTCGGTGGGAACATTATATACGTCTATAACGTTATATATCCTATCCTAGGGCAACCTAACTTCTCGGACGCTATATTATACAACATTCGTGGCGTGTCGGCCTCTTCTTTTCGGTGGTAACATTATATACGTCTATAACGTTATATGTCCTATCCTAGGGCAACCTAACATCTCGGCTGTAATATTTTACAACATTCCTTTCGCGTCGGCCCCTCCTTCGCGGTGGAAACATTATGTACGGCTATAACATTGTATGTCCTAACCTAAGGCCACCTAACTTCTCGGACGTAATATTTTACAACATTCGTGGCGTGTCGGCCCCTACTTCTTGTTGGGAACATTATGTACGTAAATAACGTTATATGTCCTATCCTAAGGCAACATAACATCTCGGACGTGGTATTTTACAACATTCCATGCGTGTCGGCGCCGACTACTCGGTGGGTACATTATATACGTCTATAACGTTATATGTCCTAACCTAAATAAACCTAACATCTCGGATGTAATATCTCAAAACATTCGTGGCGTGTCGGCCTCTACTTCTCGGTTGGAACATTATGTGCAGCTATAACGTAATATGTCCCAACCTAAGGCAACCTAACATCTCGGATGTAATATTTTACAGCATTCCTTGCGTGTCGGCACCTACTTTTCGGTGGTAACATTATATACGTGTATAAAGTTATATGTCCTACCCTAGGGCAACCTAACATCTCGGATGTAATATTTTACAACATTCCTTGCGTGCCGGCCCCTACTTCTCGGTGGGAACATTATGTACGGCTATAACATTATATGTCCTAACCTAAGGCAACCTAACTTCTCGGACGTAATATTTTACAACATTCCTTGCGTGTCGGTGCATACTACTCCGTGGGAACATTATATACCTCTATAACGTAATATATCCTTACCAAAGGCAACATAACATCTCGGACGTGGTATTTTACAACATTCCTTGCGTGTCGGCACCTACTTCTCGGTGGGAACATTATGTACGTATATAACGTAATATGTCCTAACCTAAGGCAACCTAACATTTCGGATGTAATATTTTACAACATTCCTTGCGTGTCGGCGCATACTACTCCGTGGGAATATTATATACGTCTATAACTTTATGTATCCTAACCTAAGGCAACCTAACATCTCGGATGTAATATTTAACAGCATTCGTGGCGTTTCGGCCTCTACTTCTCGGTTGGAACATTATGTGCAGCTATAACGTAATATGTCCTAACCTAAGGCCACCTAACTTCTCGAACGTAATATTTTACAACATTCCTTGCGTTTCGGTGCATACTACTCCGTGGGAACATTATATACCTCTATAACGTTATATATCCTTACAAAAGGCAACATAACATCTCGGACGTGGTATTTTACAACATTCCTTGCGTGTCGGCTCCGACTTCTCGGTGGGAACATTATATACGTCTATAATGTTATTTATATTATCCTAGGGTAACCTAACATCTCGGACGTTATATTTTACAACATTCGTGGCCTGTCGGCGCCTACTTATCCGTGGGAACATTATGTACGTATATAACGTTATATGTCCTATCCTAAGGCAACCTAACATCTCGGATGTAATATTTTACAGCATTCCTTGCGTGTCGGCACCTACTTCCCGGTGGGAACATTATGTACGTCTATATCGTTATATGTCCTAAACTAAGCCAACATAACATCTCGGACGTGGTATTTTACAACATTCCTTGCGTGTCGGCACCTACTTCCCGGTGAGAACATTATATACGTCTATAACGTTATTTATATTATCCTAGGTGAACCTAACATCTCGGACGTTATATTTTACAACATTCGTGGCGTGTCGGCTCCTACTTCTCGGTGGGAACATTATATACGTCTATAACGTTATTTATATTATCCTAGGGTAAGCTAACATCTCGGACGTTATATTTTACAACATTCGTGGCCTGTCGGCGCCTACTTATCCGTGGGAACATTATGTAAGTATATAACGTTATATGTCCTATGCTAAGGCAACCTAACATCTCGGATGTAATATTTTACAGTATTCCTTGCGTGTCGGCACCTACTTCTCGGTGGGAACATTATGTACGGCTATAACGTTATATGTCCTAACCTAAGGCAACCTAACACCTCGGATGTATTATTTAACAGCATTCGTGGCGTGTCGGCCTCTACTTCTCGGTTGGAACTTTATGTGCAGCTATAACGTAATATGTCCTAACCTAAGGCAACCTAACATTTCGGATGTAATATTTTACAACATTCCTTGCGTGTCGGCGCATACTACTCCGTGGGAATATTATGTACGTCTATAACGTTTTATGTCCTATCCTAGGGAAACCTTACATCTCGGATCTAATATTTTACAACATTCCTTGCGAGTCGGCGCCTACTAATCGGTGGGAACAATACATACTTCTATAACGTTATATGTCCTAACCGAAGGCAACATAACATCTCGGACGTGATATTTTACAACATTCGTGGCGTGTCGGCCTCTACTTCTCGGTGGGAACATTAAATGCAGCTATAAAGTAATATGTACTAACCTAAGGCAACCTAACATCTCGGACGCAATATTTTACAACATTTCATGCGTGTCGGCACCTACTTGTCGGTGGGAACATTATGCACGTCTATAACGTTATACATCCTAACCTAAGGCAACCTAACACCTCGTATGTAATATTTTACAGCATTCGTGGCGTGTCGACCCCTACTTCTTGGTGGGAACATTATGTACGACTCTAACGTTATATGTCCTAACCTAAGGCAACCTAACATCTCCGATGTAATATTTAACAACATTTGTGGCGTGTCTGCCCCTACTTCTCGGTGGGAACGTTATGTACGTATATAACGTTATATGTCCTATCCTAAGGCAACCTAACATCTCGCATGTAATATTTTTCAGCATTCCTTGCGTGTCGGCACCTACTTTTCGGTGGGAACATTATATACGTCTATAACGTTATATGTACTATCCTAGGGCAACCTAACATCTCGGATGTAATATTTTACAACATTCCTTGCGCGTCGGGCCCTACTTCTCGGTGGGAACATTATGTACGGCTATAACGTTATATGTCCTAACCTAAGGCAACCTAACACCTCGGATGTAATATTTAACAGCCTTCGTGGCGTGTCGGCCTCTACTTCTCGGTTGGAACATTATGTGCAGCTATAACAGAATATGTCCCAACCTAAGGCAACCTAACATTTCGGATGTAATATTTTACAACATTCCTTGCGTGTCGGCGCATACTACTCCGTGGGAATATTATATACGTCTATATCTTTATATATCCTAACCTAAGGCAACCTAACATCTCGGATGTAATATTTAACAGCATTCTGGGCGTGTCGGCCTCTACTTCTCGGTTGGAACATTATGTGCAGCTATAACGTAATATGTCCTAACCTAAGGCAACCTAACATTTCGGATGTAATCTTTTACAACATTCCTTGCGTCTCGGCGCATACTACTCCGTGGGAATATTATATACTTCTATAACGTTCTATATCCTAACCGAAGGCAACATAACTTCTCGGACGTGATATTTTACAACATTCCTTGCGTGTCGTCACCTACTTCTCGGTGGGAACATTATGTACGTCTATAACGTTATATGTCCTATCCTAGGGAAACCCAACATCTCGGACGTAATATTATACAACATTCCTTGCGTTTCGGTGCATACTACTCCGTGGGAACATTATATACCTCTATAACGTTATATATCCTTACAAAAGGCAACATAACATCTCGGACGTGGTATTTTACAACATTCCTTGCGTGTCGGCTCCTACTCCTCGGTGGGAACATTATATACGTCTATAACGTTATTTATATTATCCTAGGGTAACCTAACATCTCGGACGTTATATTTTACAACATTCGTGGCGTGTCGGCGCCTACTTATCCGTGGGAACGTTATGTACGTATATAACGTTATATGTCCTATCCTAAGGCAACCTAACATCTCGGATGTAATAGTTTACAGCATTCGTGGCGTGTCGGCCCCTACTTCTCGGTGGGAACATTATGTACGACTCTAACGTTATACGTCCTAACCTAGGGCAACCTAACATCTCGGATGTAATATTTCACAACATTTGTGGCGTGTCTGCCCCTGCTTCTCGGTGGGAACGTTATGTACGGATATAACGTTCTATGTCCTAACCGAAGACAACCATATCATCTCGGATGTAATATTTTACAGCATTCCTTGCGTGTCGGCACCTACTTCCCGGTGGGAACATTATGTACGTCTATATCGTTATATGTCCTAACCTAAGGCAACATAACATCTCGGACGTGGTATTTTACAACAATCCTTGCGTGTCGGCACCTACTTCCCGGTGAGAACATTATATACGTCTATAAAGTTATTTATATTATCCTAGGTGAACCTAACATCTCGGACGTTATATTTTACAACATTCGTGGCGTGTCGGCCCCCACTTCTTGGTGGGAACATTATGTACGTATATAACGTTATATGTCCTATCCTAAGGCAACCTAACATCTCGGATGTAACATTTTACAGCATTCCTTGCGTGTCGGCCCCTACTTCTCGGTGGGAACGTTATATACTTCTATAACGTTATTTATATTATCCTAGGGCAACCTAACATCTCGGACGTTATATTTTACAACATTCGTGGCGTGTTGGCCCCTACTTCTTTATGGGAACATTATGTACGTATATAACGTTATATGTCCTATCCTAAGGCAACCTAACATCTCGGATGTAATATTTTTCAGCATTCCTTGCGTGTCGGCACTTACTTTTCGGTGGGAACATTATTTACGTCTATAACGTTATATGTACTATCCTAGGGCAACCTAACATCTCGGATGTAATATTTAACAGCCTTCGTGGCGTGTCGGCCTCTACTTCTCGGTTGGAATATTATGTGCAGCTATAACGTAATATGTCCTAACCTAAGGCAACCTCACATTTCAGATGTAATATTTTACAACATTCCTTGCGTGTCGGCGCATACTACTCCGTGGGAATATTATATACGTCTATAACTTTATATATCCTAACCTAAGGCAACCTAACATCTCGGATGTAATATTTAACAGCATTCGTGGCGTGTCGGGCTCTACTTCTCGGTTGGAACATTATGTGCAGCTATAACGTAATATGTCCCAACCTAAGGCAACCTAACATTTCGGATGTAATATTTTACAACATTCCTTGCGTGTCGGCGCATACTACTCCGTGGGAATATTATATACTTCTATAACGTTCTATATCCTAACCGAAGGCAACATAACGTCTCGGACGTGATATTTTACAACATTCCTTGCGTGTCGTCACCTACTTCTCGGTGGGAACATTATGTACGTCTATAACGTTATATGTCCTATCCTAGGGAAACATAACATCTCGGACGTAATATTATACAACATTCCTTGCGTTTCGGTGCATACTACTCCGTGGGAACATTATATACCTCTATAACGTTATATATCCTTACAAAAGGCAACATAACATCTCGGACGTGGTATTTTACAACATTCCTTGCGTTTCGGCTCCTACTTCTCGGTGGGAACATTATATACGTCTATAACGTTATTTATATTATCCTAGGGTAACCTAACATCTCGGACGTTATATTTTACAACATTCGTGGCGTGTCGGCGCCTACTTATCCGTGGGAACATTATGTACGTATATAACGTTATATGTCCTATCCTAAGGCAACCTAACATCTCGGATGAAATATTTTTCAGCATTCCTTGCGTGTCGGCACCTACTTTTCGGTGGGAACATTATATGCGTCTATAACGTTATATGTACTATACTAGGGCAACCTAACATCTCGGATGTAATATTTTACAACATTCCTTGCGCGTCGGCCCCTACTTCTCCGTGGGAACATTATGTACGGCTATAACGTTATATGTCCTAACCTAAGGCAACCTAACACCTCGGATGTAATATTTAACTGCCTTCGTGGCGTGTCGGCCTCTACTTCTCGGTTGGAACATTATGTGCAGCTATAACGTAATATGTCCTAACCTAAGGCAACCTCACATTTCAGATGTAATATTTTACAACATTCCTTGCGTGTCGGCGCCTACTATTCCGTGGGAATATTATGTACGTCTATAACGTTATATGTCCTATCCTAGGGAAACCTAACATCTCGGATGTAATATCTTACAACATTCCTTGCGAGTCGGCGCCTACTAATCGGTGGGAACATTACATACTTCTATAACGTTATATGTCCTAACCGAAGGCAACATAACATCTCGGACGTGATATTGTACAACATTCGTGGCGTGTCGGCCTCTACTTCTCGGTGGGAACATTAAGTACAGCTATAAGGTAATATGTCCTAACCTAAGGCAACCTAACATCTCGGACGCAATATTTTACATTTCATGCGTGTCGGCACCTACTTCTCGGTGGGAACATTATGCACGTCTATAACGTTATATATCCTAACATAAGGCAAACTAATAACTCGGATGTAATATTTGACAACATTCCTGGCGCTTCAGCCCCTACTTCTCTGTGGGAACATTATGTACTTCTATAACGTTATATGCCTTGACCTAAGGCAACCTAACAACTCGGATGTTCTACATAATAATTATGACGTTATATGTCCTAATCTAAGGCAACATAACATCTCGGACGTGGTATTTTACAACATTCCTTGCGTGTCGGCACCTACTTCCCGGTGGGAACATTATATACGTCTGTAACGTTATTTATATTATCCTAGGTGAACCTAACATCTCGGACGTTATATTTTACAACATTCGTGGCGTGTCGGCCCCTACTTCTTGGTGGGAACATTATTTACGTATATAACGTTACATGTCCTATCCTAAGGCAACCTAACAGCTCGTATGTAACGTTTTACAACATTCGTGGCGTGTCGGCCTCTACTTCTCGGTGGGAACATTATGTACGTCTATAACATTATATGTCCTAACCTAAGGCCACCTAATTTCTCGGACGTAATATTTTACAACATTCCTTGCGTTTCGGTGCATACTACTCCGTGGGTGCATTATATACCTCTATAACGTTATATATCCTTACCAAAGGCAACATAACATCTCGGACGTGGTATTTTACAACATTCCTTGTGTGTCGGCTCCTACTTCTCCGTGGGAACATTATATACGTCTATAACGTTATTTATATTATCCTAGGGCAACCTAACATCTCGGACCTTATATTTTACAACATTCGTGGCGTGTCGGCCCCTACTTCTTGGTGGGAACATTATGTACGACTATAACGTTATACGTCCTAACCTAAGGCAACCTAACATCTCGAATGTAATATTTTACAACATTTGTGGCGTTTCTGCCCCTACTTCTCGGTGGGAACATTATGTACGGATATAACGTTCTATGTCCTAACCGAAGACAACCATATTATCTCGGATCTAATATTTTACAGCATTCCTTGCCTGTCGGCACCTACTTCCCGGTGGGAACATTATGTACGTCTATATCGTTATATGTCCTAACCTAAGACAACATAACATCTCGGACGTGGTATTTTACAAGATTCCTTGCGTGTCGGCACCTACTTCCCGGTGGGAACATTATATACCTCTATAACGTTATATATCCTATCCTAGGGCAAGCTAACATCACGAATGTAATATTTTACAACATTCCTTGCGTGTCGGCCCCTACTTCTTGGTGGGAACATTATGTACGTATATAACGTTATATGTCCTATCCTAAGGCATCCTAACACCTCGGATGTAATAGTTTACAACATTCGTGGCGTGTCGGCCTCTAGTTCACGGTGGGAACATTATGTACGTCTATAATGTTATATGTCCTAACCTAAGGCAATCTATCATCTCGGATGTAATATCTACAACATTCCTAGCGTGTCGTCGCCCACTTCTCGGTGGGTACATTAGATACGTCTATAATGCTATATATCCTAACCTAAGGAAACCTAACATCTCGGATGTAATATTTCACAACATTCGTGGCGTGTCGGCCTCTACTTCTCGGCGGGAACATTATGTACTGCTATAACGTTATATGTCCTAACAAAAGGCAATCTAACATCCCGGACGTAATATTTTAAACATTCCTTGCGTGTCGGCGCCTACTTCTCCGTGGGAACGTTATATATGTCTATATCGTTATATGTCCTGACCTAAGGCAACCTAACATCTCGGATGTAATATTTTACAACATTCCTTGCGTGTCGGCCCCTGCTTCTCGGAGGGAACATTATGTACGGCTATGACGTTATATGTCCTAACCTAAGGCAACCTAACATCTCGGACGTGTTATTTTACAACATTCCTTGCGTGTCGGCCTCTACTTCTCGGTGGTAACATTATATACGTCTATAACGTTATATGTGCTATCCTAGGGCAACCTGACACCTCGGATGTAATATATTACAACATTCGTGGCCTGTCGGCCTCTAGCTCACGGTGGGAACATTATGTACGTCTATAACGTTATATGTCATAACCTAAGGCAATCTAACATCTCGGATGTAATATTTTACAACATTCCTAGCGTGTCGTCGCCCACTTCTCGGTGGGTACATTAGATACGTCTATAATGCTATATATCCTAACCTAAGGAAACCTAACATCTCGGATGTAATATTTCACAACATTCGTGGCGTGTCGGCCTCTACTTCTCGGTGGGAACATTATGTACGTCTATAACTTTATGTGTCCTAACCGAAGGCAACCTAACACCACGTATGTAATATTTTACACCATTCGTGGCGTGTCGGCCTCTACTTCTCGGTGGGAACATTATGTACGTCTATAACGCTATGTGTCCTAACCTAAGGCAACCTAACATCTCGGATGTAATATTTTACAGCATTCCTTGCGTGTCGGCACCTACATTTCGGTGGTAACATTATATACGTTTATAACGTTATATGTCCTACCCTAGGGCAACCTAACATCTCGGATGTAATATTTTACAGCATTCCTTGCGTGTCGGCCCCTACTTCTCGGTGGGAACATTATGTACGGCTATAACGTTATATGTCCTAACCTAAGGCAACCTAACACCTCGGATGTAATATTTAACAACATTCTTGGCGTGTCGGCCACTACTTCTCGGTGGGAACATTATGTGCAGCTATAACGTAATATGTCCTAACCTAAGGCAACCTAACATCCCGGATGTAATATTTTACAACATTCTTTGCGTGTCGGCCCCTACTTCTTTTTGGGAACATTATGTACGTATATAACGTTATATGTCCTATCCTAAGGCAACATAACATCTCGGACGTGGTATTTTACAACATTCCTTGCGTGTCGGCGCCGACTTCTCGGTGGGTACATTATATACGTCTATATCGTTATATGTCCTAACCTAAGGAAACCTAACATCTCGGATGTAATATCTCACAACATTCGTGGCGTGTCGGCCTCTACTTATCGGTGGGAACATTATGTTCGCCTATAACGTTATGTGTCCTAACCTAAGGCAACCTAACACCTCGCATGTAATATTTTACAACATTCGTGGCGTGTCAGCCCCTACTTCTCGGTGGGAACATTATGTACGACTATAAAGTTATATGTCCTAACCTAAGGCAATCTAACATCTGGGATGTAATATTCTACAACATTTGTCTCGTGTCGGCCACTACTTCTCGGTGGGAACATTATGTACGTCTATAACGTTATATGTCCAATCCCAGGGCAACCGAACATCTCGGATGTAATATCTTACAATATTCTTTGCGTGTCGGCGCCTACTTCTCCGCGGGAACATTATATACTTCTATAACGTATATTTCCTAACCGAAGGCAACATAACATCTCGGACGTGATATTTTACAACATTCCTTGCGTGTCGGCACCTACTTCTCGGTGGGAACATTATGTTCGTCTATAACGTTATGTGTCCTAACCTAAGGCAACCTAACATCTCGGACGCTATATTCTACAACATTGGAGGCGTGTCGGCCTCTACTTTTCGGTGGTAACATTATATACGTCTATAACGTTATATGTCCTATCCTAGGGCAATCTAACATCTGGGATGTAATATTCTACAACATTTGTCTCGTGTCGGCCCCTACTTCTCGGTGGGAACATTATGTACGTCTATAACGTTATATGTCCAATCCCAGGGCAACCTAACATCTCGGATGTAATATCTTACAATATTCTTTTCGTGTCGGCGCCTACTTCTCCGCGGGAACATTATATACTTCTATAACGTATATTTCCTAGCCGAAGGCAACATAACATCTCGGACGTGACATTTTACAACATTCCTTGCGTGTCGGCACCTACTTCTCGGTGTAAAAATTATATACGTCTATAACGTTATTTATATTATCCTAGGGCAACCTAACATCTCGGACGTTATATTTTACAACATTCTTGGCGTGTCGGCCCCTACTTCTTGGTGGGAACATTATGTACGTATATAACGTTATATGTCCTATCCTAAGGCAACCTAGCATCTCGGATGTAATATTTTACAGCATTCCTTGCGTGTCGGCACCTACTTTTCGGTGGTAACATTATATACGTCTATAACGTTATATGTCCTATCCTAAGGCAACCTAACATCTCGGATGTAAAATTTTACAACATTCCTTGCGTGTCGGCCCCTACTTCTCGGTGGTAACATTATATACGTCTATAAAGTTATGTGTACAATCCTAGGGCAACCTAACATCTCGGATGTAATATTTTACAACATTCCTTGCGTGTCGGCCCCTACTTCTCCGTGGGAATATTATATACGTCTATAACGTTATATGTCCTAACCTAAGGCAACCTAACACCTCGGATGTAACATTTTACAACATTCCTTGCGTGTCGGCACCTACTTCTCGGTGCGAACATTATGTACTGCTATAACGTTATATGTCTTAACAAAAGGCAATCTAACATATCGCACGTAATATTTTACAACATTCCTAGCGTGTCGGCGCCGACTTCCCAGTGGGTACATTATGTACGACTATAACGTTATATATCTTAACCTATGGCAACCTAACATCTCGGACGTAATATTTTACAACAGCCCTTGCGTATGGGCGCCTACGTCTCCGTGGGAACATTATATACTTCTATAACGTTATATATCCTAACCTAAGGCAACATAACATCTCGGACGTGATATTTTACAACATTCCTTGCGTGTCGGCGCCTACTTCTCCGTGGGAACATTATATACGTCTATAACGTTATATATCCTAACATAAGGCAACCTAACATCTCGGATGTAATAATTTACAACATTCGTGGCGTGTCGGCCCCTACTTCTCGGTGGGAACATTGTGTACTGCTATAACGTTGTATGTCCTAACATAAGGCAATCTAACATCTCGGATGTAACATTTTACAACATTGGTGACGTGTCTGCCCCTACTTCTCGGCGGGAACATTATGTACTGCTATAACGTTATATGTCCTAACAAAAGGCAATCTAACATCTCGGACGTAATATTTTAAACATTCCTTGCGTGTCGGCGCCTACTTCTCCGTGGGAACATTATATATGTCTATATCGTTATATGTCCTAACCTAAGGCAATCTAACATCTCGGATGTAATATTTTACAACATTCCTTGCGTCTCGGCACCTACTTCTCGGTGGGAACATTATGTACTGCCATAACGTTATATGTCCTAACATAAGGCAATCTAACATCTCGGATGTAACATTTTACAACATTCCTTGCGTGTCGGCACCTACTTCTCGGTGGGAACATTATGTACGACTATAACGTTATATATCCTATCCTAAGGCAAACTAATATCTCGGATGTAGTATTTTACAACATTCGTGGCGTATCGGCCCCTGCTTCCCGGTGGGAACACTATGTACGTCTATAACGTTATATATCCCAACATAAGGCATCCTAACAACTCGTATGTAATATTTTACATCATTCCTGGCGTTTCAGCACCTACTTCTCGGTGGTAACATTATAAACGTCTATAACGTTATATATCGTAACATAAGGCATCCGAACAACTCGTATGTAATATTTCACAACATTCCTGGCGTTTCAGCACCTACTTCTCGTTCGTAACATTATAAACGTCTATAATGTTTTATGTCCTGACCTAAGGCAACCTAACATCTCGGACGTAATATTTTACAACATTCCTTGCGTGTTGGCGCCTACTTCTCCGTGGGATCATTAAATACGTCTATAACGTTATATGTCCTAACCTAAGGCAACCTAACATCCCGGATGTAATATTTTACAACATTCTTTGCGTGTCGGCCCCTACTTCTTGTTGAGAACATTATGTACGTATATAACGTTATATGTCCTATCCTAAGCCAACATAACATCTCGGACGTGGTATTTTACAACATTCTTGGCGTGTCGGCCCCTACTTCTTGGTGGGAACATTATGTACGTATATAACGTTATATGTCCTATCCTAAGGCAACCTAACATCTCGGATGTAATATCTCACAACATTCGTGGCGTGTCGGCACCTACTTCTCGGTGGGAACATTATGTACGACTATAAAGTTATATGTCCTAACCTAAGGCAATCTAACATCTGGGATGTAATATTCTACAACATTTGTCTCGTGTCGGCCCCTACTTCTCGGTGGGAACATTATGTACGTCTATAACGTTATATGTCCAATCCCAGGGCAACCTAACATCTCGGATGTAATATCTTAAAATATTCTTTGCGTGTCGGCGCCTACTTCTCCGCGGGAACATTATATACTTCTATAACGTATATTTCCTAACCGAAGGCAACATAACATCTCGGACGTGATATTTTACAACATTCCTTGCGTGTCGGCACCTACTTCTCGGTGTAAAAATTATATACGTCTATAACGTTATTTATATTATCCTAGGGCAACCTAACATCTCGGATGTTATATTTTACAACATTCTTGGCGTGTCGGCCCCTACTTCTTGGTGGGAACATTATGTACGTATATAACGTTATATGTCCTATCCTAAGGCAACCTAACATCTCGGATGTAATATTTTACAGCATTCCTTGCGTGTCGGCACCTACTTTTCGGTGGTAACATTATATACGTCTATAACGTTATATGTCCTATCCTAGGGCAACCTAACATATCGGATGTAATATTTTACAACATTCCTTGCGTGTCGGCCCCTATTTCTCGGTGTTAACATTATATACGTCTATAAAGTTATGTGTACAATCCTAGGGCAACCTAACATCTCGGATGTAATATTTTACAACATTCCTTGCGTGTCGGCCCCTACTTCTCCGTGGGAACATTATATACGTCTATAACGTTATATGTCCTAACCTAAGGCAACCTAACACCTCGGATGTAATATTTTACAACATTCGTGGCGTGTCGGCCTCTAGTTCACGGTGGGAACATTATGTACGTCTATAACGTTATATGTCCTAACCTAAGGCAACCTAACTTCTCGGACGTAGTATTTTACAGCATTCCTTGCGTGTCGGCGCCTACTTCTCCGTGGGAACATTATATACGTCTATAACTTTATATATCCTAACCTAAGGCAACCTAACACCTTGTAGTAATATTTTACAACATTCGTGGCGTTTCGGCCCCTACTTCTCGGTGGGAACTTTATGTACGACTATAACGTTATACGTCCTAGCCTAAGGCAACCCAACATCTCGGATGTAATATTTTACAACATTTGTGGCGTGTCGGCCCCTACTTCTCGGTGGGAACATTATGTACGGATATAACGTTCTATGTCCTAACCGAAGGCAACCTAAAATCGCGGACGCAATATTTTACAACATCCCATGCGTGTCGGCACCTACTTCTCGGAGGGAACATTATGTATGTCTATAACGTTATATATCCTAACCTATGGCAACCTAACATCTCGGACATAATATTTTACAACATTCCTTGCGTGTCGGTCCCTACATCTCGGTGGGATCATTATATACGTCTATAACGTTATATATCCTAACCTAATGCAACCTGACTTCTCGGACATAATATTTAACAACAATCGTTGCGTGTCGACCCCTACACCTCGGTGGGAACATTATGTACGTCTATAACGTTATATGTCCTAACCTAAGGCAACCTAACACCTCGGATGTAATATTTTACAACATTCGTGGCGTGTCGGCGCCTTCTTCTCGGTGGGAACATTATGTACGACTATAACGTTATATATCTTAACCTATGGCAACCTAACATCTCGGACGTAATATTTTACAACAGCCCTTGCGTATGGGCGCCTACGTCTCCGTGGGAACATTATATACTTCTATAACGTTATATATCCTAACCTAAGGCAACATAACATCTCGGACGTGATATTTTACAACATTCCTTGCGTGTCGGCGCCTACTTCTCCGTGGGAACATTATATACGTCTATAGCGTTATATATCCTAACATAAGGCAACCTAACATCTCGGATGTAATAATTTACAACATTCGTGGCGTGTCGGCCCCTACTTCTCGGTGGGAACATTATGTACTGCTATAACGTTGTATGTCCTAACATAAGGCATCCTAACAACTCGTATGTAATATTTTACATCATTCCTGGCGTTTCAGCACCTACTTCTCGGTGGTAACATTATAAACGTCTATAACGTTATATATCGTAACATAAGGCATCCGAACAACTCGTATGTAATATTTTACAACATTCCTGGCGTTTCAGCACCTACTTCTCGGTGGTAACATTATAAACGTCTATAATGTATAGGCAACCTAACATCTCGGACGTAATATTTTACAACATTCCTTGCGTGTTGGCGCCTACTTCTCCGTGGGATCATTAAATACGTCTATAACGTTATATGTCCTAACCTAAGGCAACCTAACATCCCGGATGTAATATTTTACAACATTCTTTGCGTGTCGGCCCCTACTTCTTGTTGGGAACATTATGTACGTATATAACGTTATATGTCCTATCCTAAGCCAACATAACATCTCGGACGTGGTATTTTACAACATTCCTTGCGTGTCGGCGCCTACGTCTCCGTGGGAACATTATATACGTCTATAATGTTATATATCCTAACCTAAGGCAACCTAACATCTCGGATGTAATAATTTACAACATTCGTGGCGTGTCGGCCCCTACATCTCGGTGGGAACATTATGTACTGCTATAACGTTGTATGTACTAACATAAGGCAATCTAACATCACGGATGTAACATTTTACAACATTCGTGACGTGTCTGCCCCTACTTCTCGTTGGGAACATTATGTACTGCTATAACGTTATATGTCCTAACAAAAGGCAATCTAACATCTCGGACGTAATATTTTAAACATTCCTTGCGTGTCGGCACATACTTCTCCGTGGGAACATTATATATGTCTATATCGTTATATGTCCTAACCTAAGGCAATCTAACATCTCGGATGTAATATTTTACAACATTCCTTGAGTGTCGGCACCTACTTCTCGGTGGGAACATTATGTACGGCTATAACGTTATATGTCCTAACCTAAGGCAACCTAACTCCTCGGATGTGATTTTTTACAAACATCCTTGCGTATCGGCGCATACTACTCCGTGGGAACATTATATACTTCTATAAAGTTGTATATCCTAACATAAGGCATCCTAACAACTCGTATCTAATATTTGACAACATTCCTTGCGTGTCGGCGCCTACTTCTCCGTGGGAACATTATGTACGTCTATAACGTTATATGTCCTAACCTAATGCAACCTTACATCTCGGATGTAATATTTTACAACATCCCTTGCGTATGGGCGCATACTACTCCGTGGGAACATTATACACTTCTATAGCGTTATATATCCTAGCCTAAGGCAACCTAACAACTCGTATGTAATATTTGACAACATTCCTGGCGTTTCAGCCCCTACTTCTCGGTGGTAACGTTATAAACGTCTATAACGTTTTATGTCCTAACCTAAGTCAACCTAACACCTCGGACGTAATATTTTACAACATTTGTGGCGTGTCGGCCCCTACTTCTCGGTAGGAACGTTATATATCCTAACGAACGGCATCCTAACAACTCGTATGTAATATTTGACAAATTCCTGGCGTTTCAGGCCCTACTTCTCGGTGGTAGCATTATAAACGTCTATAACGTTTTATGTCCTAACGTAAGGCAACCTAACATCTCGGACGTAATATTTTACAACATTCCTTGCGCGCCGGCGCCTACTTCTCCGCGGGAACATTATATACGTCTATAGCGTTATATATCCTAGCCTAAGGCAACCTAACAACTCGTATGTAATATTTGACAACATTCCTGGCGTTTCAGGCCCTACTTCTCGGTGGTAACATTATAAACGTCTATAACGTTTTATGTCCTAACCTAAGGCAACCTAGCATCTCGGACGTAATATTTTACAACATTCGTGGCGTGTCGGCGCCTACTTCTCGGTGGGAACATTATGTACGGCTATAACGTTATATGTCCTAACCTAACGCAATATAACATCTCGGATGTAATATTTTACAACATTCCTTGCGTGTCCGCGCCTACGTCTCCCTGGGAAGACTATATACTTCTATAACGTTATATATCCTAACCTAAGCCAACATAACATCTCGGACGTGATTTTTTACAAACATCCTTGCGTGTCGACGCATACTACTCCGTGGGAACATTATATACTTCTATATAGCGTTGTGTATCCTAACATAAGGCATCCTAACACCTCGTATGTAATATTTGACAACATTCCTGGCGTTTCAGGCCCTACTTCCCGGTGGTAACATTATAAACGTCTATAACGTTTTAAGTCCTAACCTAAGGCAACCTAGCATCTCGGACGTAATATTTTACAACATTCGTGGCGTGTCGGCCCCTACTTCTCGGTGGTAACATTATAAACGTCTATAACGTTTTATGTCCTAACCTAAGGCAACCTAGCATCTCGGACGTAATATTTTACAACATTCGTGGCGTGTCGGCTCCTCCTTCTCTGTGGGAACATTATGTACGGCTATAACGTTATATATCCTAACCTAAGGCAACCTAACATCTCGGATGTAATAATTTACAACATTCGTGGCGTGTCGACCCCTACTTCTCGGTGGGAACATTATATACGTCTAAAACGTTATATGTCCTAACCTAAGGCAACCTATCATCTCGGACGTAATATTTTACAAAATTCCTTGCGTGTCGGTGCCTACTTCTCCGTGGGAACATTATATACGTCTGTAACGTTATATATCCTAACCTAAGCCAACCTAACATCTCGGACGTAATATTTTACAACATTCGTGGCGTGTCGGCCCCTACTTCTCGGTGGTAACATTATAAACGTCTATAACATTATGTGTACTAACCTAAGGCAACCCAATATCTCGGACGTAATATTTTACAACATTCCTTGCGTGCCGGCGCCTACTTCTCCGCGGGAACATTATATACGTCTATAGCGTTATATATCCTAGCCTAAGGCAACCTAACAACTCGTATGTAATATTTTACAACATTTGTGGCGTGTCGGCCCCTACTTCTCGGTGGTAACATTATAAACGTCTATAACGTTTTATGTCCTAACCTAAGGCAACCTAGCATCTCGGACGTAATATTTTACAACATTCGTGGCGTGTCGGCGCCTACTTCTCGGTGGGAACATTATGTACGGCTATAACGTTATATGTCCTAACCTAACGCAATATAACATCTCGGATGTAATATTTTACAACATTCCTTGCGTGTCCGCGCCTACGTCTCCCTGGGAAGACTATATACTTCTATAACGTTATATATCCTAACCTAAGGCAACATAACATCTCGGACGTGATTTTTTACAAACATCCTTGCGTGTCGACGCATACTACTCCGTGGGAACATTATATACTTCTATATAGCGTTGTGTATCCTAACATAAGGCATCCTAACACCTCGTATGTAATATTTGACAACATTCCTGGCGTTTCAGGCCCTACTTCCCTGTGGTAACATTATAAACGTCTATAACGTTTTAAGTCCTAACCTAAGGCAACCTAGCATCTCGGACGTAATATTTTACAACATTCGTGGCGTGTCGGCCCCTACTTCTCGGTAGGAACGTTATGTACGTCTATAACGTTATATGCCCTAACATGAGGCAATCTAACATCTCGGATGTAATATTTTAAAACATTCCTTGCGTGTCGGCACCTACTTCTCGGTGGGAACATTGTGTACTGCTATAACGTTTTATGTCCTAACCTAAGGCAACCTAACATCTCGGACGTAATATTTTACAACATTCGTGGCGTGTCGGCCCCTACTTCTCGGTAGGAACGTTATGTACGTCTATAACGTTATATGTCCTAACCTAAGGCAACCTAACTCCTCGGATGTAATATTTTACAACATTCGTGGCGTGTTGTCCCCTACTTCTCGGTGGGAACATTATGTACTGCTATAACGTTATATGTCCTAAACTAAGGCAACCTTACATCTCCGATGTAATATTTTACAACATTACTTGGGTGTCGGCGCCTACTTCTCCGTGGGAACATTATATACGTCTATATCGTTATATACCCTAACATAAGGCATCCTAACAACTCGGATGTAATATTTGACAACATTCCTGGCGTTTCAGCCCCTACTTCTCGGTGGTAGCGTTATAAACGTCTATAACGTTATATATCCTAACCTAAGGCAACCTAACATCTCGGATGTAATAATTTACAACATTCGTGGCGTGTCGGCCCCTACTTCTCGGGGGGAACATTATGTACTGCTATAACGTTATATGTCCTAACATAAGGCAATCTAACATCTCGGATGTAACATTTTACAACATTCCTTGCGTGTCGGCACCTACTTCTCGGTGGGAACATTGTATACTTCTATAACGTTATATATCCTAACCTAAGGCAGCCTAACATCTCGGACGTAATATTTTACAACATTTGTGGCGTGTCGGCCCCTACTTCTCGGTGGTAACATTATAAACGTCTATAACGTTTTATGTCCTAACCTAAGGCAACCTAGCATCTCGGACGTAATATTTTACAACATTCGTGGCGTGTCGGCTCCTCCTTCTCTGTGGGAACATTATGTACGGCTATAACGTTATATATCCTAACCTAAGGCAACCTAACATCTCGGATGTAATATTTTACAACTTTCGTGGCGTGTCGGCCCCTACTTCTCGGTGGGAACATTATGTACTGCTATAACGTTATATGCCCTAACATGAGGCAATCTAACATCTCGCATGTAATATTTTAAAACATTCCTTGCGTGTCGGCACCTACTTCTCGGTGGGAACATTAGGTACTGCTATAACGTTTTATGTCCTAACCTAAGGCAACCTAACATCTCGGACGTAATATTTTACAACATTCCTTGCGTGTCGGCGCCTACTATTCCTTGGGAACGTTATGTACGACTATAACGCTGTATGTGATCACCTAAGGCAACCTAACATCTCGGATGTAATATTTTACAACATTCGTGACGTGTCGGCGCCTACTTCTCGGTGGGAACATTATGTACGTCTAGAACGTTATATATCCTAGCATACGGCATCCTAACAACTCCTATGTAATATTTGACGACATTCCTTGCGTTTCAGCCCCTACTTCTCTGTGGTAACATAATGTACGACTATAACGTTATATGTCCTAACCTAAGGCAACCTAACATCTCGTACGTAATATTTTACAACATTCGTGGCGTGTCGGCTCCTCCTTCTCGGTGGGAACATTAAGTACGGCTATAACGTTATATATCCTAACATAAGGCAACCTAACATCTCGGATGTAATATTTGACATCATTCCTGGCGTTTCAGCCCCTACTTCTCGGTGGTAGCGTTATAAACGTCTATAACGTTATGTGTCCTAACTTAAGGCAACCTAACATCTCGGACGTAATATTTTACAACATTACTTGCGTTTCGGTGCGTACTTCTCCGTGGGATCATTATATACGTCTATAACGTTATATACCCTAACCTAAGGCAACCTAACATCTCGGATGTAATATTTTACAACATTCCTCGCGTGTCGGCGCCTTCTTCTCGGTGGGAACATTATGTATGGCTATAACGTTATATGTCCTAACCTAAGGCAATCTAACATCTCGGATGTAATATTTCACAACATTCCTTGCGTGTCGGCACCTACTTCTCGGTGGGAACATTATGTACTGCTATAACGTTATATGTCCTAACATGAGGCAATCTAACATCTCGGATGTAATATTTTACAACATTCGTGGCGTGTCGGCCCCTACTTCTCGGTGGGAACATTATGTACTGCTATAACGTTATATGTCCTAACATGAGGCAATCTAACATCTCGGATGTAATATTTTACAACATTCCTTGCGTGTCGGTACCTACTTCTCGGTGGGAACATCATGTACTGTTATAACGTTATATGTCCTAACCTAATGCATTCTAACATCTCGGATGTAATATTTTACAACATTCCTTGCGTGTCGGCACGTACTTCTCGGTGGGAACATTATATACGTCTATAATTTTATATATCCTAACCTAAGGCAACCTAACATCTCGGAAGTAATATTTTACTAAAATTCGTGGCGTGTCGGCCCCTACTTCTCGGTGGGAACATTATGTACGGCTATAAAGTTATATATCCTAACCTAAGGCAACCTAACATCTCGGATGTAATAATTTACAACATTCGTGGCGTGTCGTCCCCTACTTCTCGGTGGGAACATTATATACGTCTAAAACGTTATATGTCCTAACCTAAGGCAACCTATCATCTCGGACGTAATATTTTACAATATTCCTTGCGTGTCGGTGCCTACTTCTCCGTGCGAACATTATCTACGTCTATAACGTTATATATCCTAACCTAAGCCAACCTAACATCTCGGACGTAATATTTTACAACATTCGTGGCGTGTCGGCCCCTACTTCTCGGTGGTAACATTATAAACGTCTATAACATTATGTGTACTAACCTAAGGCAACCTAATATCTCGGACGTAATATTTTACAACATTCCTTGCTTGTCGGCGCCTACTTCTCCGCGGGAACATTATATACGTCTATAGCGTTATACATCCTAGCCTAAGGCAACCTAACAACTCGTATGTAATATTTGACAACATTCCTGGCGTTTCAGGCCCTACTTCTCGGTGGTAACATTATAAATGTCTATAACGTTTTATGTCCTAACCTAAGGCAACCTAACATCTCGTACGTAATATTTTACAACATTCGTGGCGTGTCGGCTCCTCCTTCTCGGTGGGAACATTAAGTACGGCTATAACGTTATATATCCTAACATAAGGCAACCTAACATCTCGGATGTAATATTTGACATCATTCCTGGCGTTTCAGCCCCTACTTCTCGGTGGTAGCGTTATAAACGTCTATAACGTTATGTGGCCTAACCTAAGGCAACCTAACATCTCGGACGTAATATTTTACAACATTACTTGCGTTTCGGCGCGTACTTCTCCGTGGGATCATTATATACGTCTATAACGTTATATATCCTAACCTAAGGCAACCTAACATCTCCGATGTAATATTTTACAACATTCCTCGCGTGTCGGCGCCTACTTCTCCGTGGGAAGACTATATACTTCTATAACGTTATATATCCTAATTTAAGGCAACATAACATCTCGGACGTGATTTTTTACAAACATCCTTGCGTGTCGGCGCATACTACTCCGTGGGAACATTATATACTTCTATAAAGTTGTATATCCTAACATAAGGCATCCTAACAACTCGTATCTAATATTTGACAACATTCCTTGCGTGTCGGCGCCTACTTCTCCGTGGGAACATTATGTACGTCTATAACGTTATATGTCCTAACCTAATGCAACCTTACATCTCGGATGTAATATTTTACAACATTACTTGCGTGTCGGTACCTACTTCTCGGTGGGACCATTATATACGTCTATAACCTTATATATCCTAACCTAAGGCAACCTAACATCTCGGATGTAATGTTATATAACATTCGTGGCGTGTCGGCCCCTACTTCTCGGTGGGAACGTTATGTATACAAATAACGTTATATGTCCTAGCTTAAGGCCACCTAACACCTCGGATGTAATATTTTACAACATTCGTGGCCTGTCGGCCCCTACTTCTCGTTGGGAACAATATGTACGGCTATAACGTTATATATCCTAACCTAAGGCAATCTAACACCTCGGATGTAATATTTTACAACATTCGTGGCGTGTCGGCCCCTACTTCTCGGTGGGAACATTATGTACTGCTATAACGTTATATGTCCTAACATGAGGCAATCTAACATCTCGGATGTAATATTTTACAACATTCCTTGCGTGTCGGTACCTACTTCTCGGTGGGAACATTATATACGGCTATAACGTTATATGTCCTAACCTAAGGCAACGTTACATCTCGGATGTAATATTTTACAACATTCCTTGCCTGTCGGTACCTACTTCTCGGTGGGATCGTTATATACGTCTATAACTTTAGATATCCTAACCTAAGGCAACCTAAAATCTCGGATGTAATATTTTATAACATTCGTGGCGTGTCGGCCCCTACTTCTCGGTGGGAACGTTATGTACGCAAATAACGTTATATGTCCTAACCTAAGGCAACCTAGCACCTCGGATGTAATATTTTACAACATTCGTGGCCTGTCGGCCCCTACTTCTCGCTGGGAACAATTTGTACGGCTATAACGTTATATATCCCAACCTAAGGCAATCTAACAACTCGGATGTAATATTTTACAACATTCGTGGCGTGTCGTCTCCTCCTTCTCGGTGGGAACATTATGTACATCTATAACGTTATATGTCCTAAACTAAGGCAACCTTACATTTCGGATGTAATATTTTACAGCATTACATGGGTGTCGGCGCCTACTTCTCCGTGGAAACATTGTAAACGTCTATATCGTTATATATCCTAACATAAGGCATCCTAACAACTCGGATGTAATATTTGACAACATTCCTGGCGTTTCAGCCCCTACTTCTCGGTGGAGACTTTATATACGTCTAAAACGTTATATGTCCTAACCTAAGGCAACCTATCATCTCGGACGTAATATGTTAAAACATTCCTTGCGTGTCGGCACCTGCTTCTCCGTGGGAACGTTATGTACGACTATAACGCTGTATGTGATCACCTAAGGCAACCTAACATCTCGGATGTAATATTTTACAACATTCGTGACGTGTCGGCCCCTACTTCTCGGTAGGAACGTTATGTACGTCTATAACGTTATATGTCCTAACCTAAGGCAACCTAACTCCTCGGATGTAATATTTTACAACACTCGTGACGTGTCGTACCCTACTTCTCGGTGGGAACATTATGTACGGCTATAACGTTATATATCCTAACCTTAGGCAACCTAACATCTCGGACGTAATATTTTACAACATTACCTGCGTGTCGGCGCGTACTTCTCCGTGGGAACATTATATACGTCTATAACGTTATATGTCCTAACCTAAGGCAATCTAACATCTCGGATGTAATATTTTACAACATTCCTTGCGTGTCGGCAACTACTTCTCGGTGGTATCATTATATATGTCTATCACCTTATATATCCTAACAAAAGGCAACCTAACATCTCGGATGTAATAATTTACAACATTCGTGGCGTGTCGGCCCCTACTTCTCGGTGGGAACATTATGTATTGCTATAACGTTATATGTTCTAACATGAGGCAATCTAACATATCGGATGTAATATTTTAAAACATTCCTTGCGTGTCGGCGCCTACTTCTCCGTGGGAACATTATATACGTCTATAACGTTATATATCCTAATCTAAGGCAACCTAACATCTCGCACGTTATATTTTACAACATTCCTAGCGCGTCGGCGCCGACTTCCCAGTGGGTACATTATATACATCTATAACGTTATATATCATAACCTAAGGCAACCTAACATCTCGGATGTAATATTTTACAACATTCCTTGCGTGTCGGCACCTACTTCTCGGTGGGAACATTATATACTTCTATAACGTTATATATCCTAACCTAAGGCAACCTAACATCTCGGACGTAATATTTTACAACATTTTTGGCGTGTCGGCCCCTACTTCTCGGTGGTAACGTTATAAACGTCTATAAAGTTTTATGTCCTAACCTAAGGCAACCTAACATCTCGGACGTAATATTTTACAACATTCGTGGCGTGTCGGCTCCTCCTTCTCGGTGGGAACATTATGTACTGCTATAACGTTATATGTCCTAACATGAGGCAATCTAACATCTCGGATGTAATATTTTACATCATTCCTTGCGTGTCGGTACCTACTTCTCGGTGGGAACATCATGTACTGTTATAACGTCATATGTCCTAACCTAATGCATTCTAACATCTCGGATGTAATATTTTACAACATTCCTTGCGTGTCGGCACCTACTTCTCGGTGGGAACATTATATACGTCTATAATTTTATATATCCTAACCTAAGGCAACCTAACATCTCGGATGTAATATTTTACTAAAATTCGTGGCGTGTCGGCCCCTACTTCTCGGTGGAAACATTATGTACGGCTATAACGTTATATGTCCTAACCTAAGGCAACGTTACATCTCGGATGTAATATTTTACAACATTCCTTGCGTGTCGGTACCTACTTCTCGGTGGGATCATTATATACGTCTATAACTTTAGATATCCTAACCTAAGGCAACCTAACATCTCGGATGTAATATTTTATAACATTCGTGGCGTGTCGGCCCCTACTTCTCGTTGGGAACAATATGTACGGCTATAACGTTTTATATCATAACATACGGCAACCTAACTCCTCGGATGTAATATTTGACATCATTCCTGGCGTTTCAGCCCCTACTTCTCGGTGGTAGCGTTATAAACGTCTATAACGTTATGTGTCCTAACTTAAGGCAACCTAACATCTCGGACGTAATATTTTACAACATTACTTGCGTTTCGGCGCGTACTTCTCCGTGGGATCATTATATACGTCTATAACGTTATATACCCTAACCTAAGGCAACCTAACATCTCGGATGTAATATTTTACAACATTCCTCGCGTGTCGGCGCCTTCTTCTCGGTGGGAACATTATGTACGGCTATAACGTTATATGTCCTAACCTAAGGCAATCTAACATCTCGGATGTAATATTTCACAACATTCCTTGCGTGTCGGCACCTACTTCTCGGTGGGAACATTATGTACTGCTATAACGTTATATGTCCTAACATGAGGCAATCTAACATCTCGGATGTAATATTTTACAACATTCGTGGCGTGTCGGCCCCTACTTCTCGGTGGGAACATTATATACTGCTATAACGTTATATGTCCTAACATGAGGCAATCTAACATCCCGGATGTAATAATTTACAACATTCGTGGCGTGTCGTCCCCTACTTCTCGATGGGAACATTATATACGTCTAAAACGTTATTTGTCCTAACCTAAGGCAACCTATCATCTCGGACGTAATATTTTACAATATTCCTTGCGTGTCGGTGCCTACTTCTCCGTGCGAACATTATCTACGTCTATAACGTTATATATCCTAACCTAAGCCAACCTAACATCTCGGACGTAATATTTTACAACATTCGTGGCGTGTCGGCCCCTACTTCTCGGTGGTAACATTATAAACGTCTATAACATTATGTGTACTAACCTAAGGCAACCTAATATCTCGGACGTAATATTTTACAACATTCCTTGCTTGTCGGCGCCTACTTCTCCGCGGGAACATTATATACGTCTATAGCGTTATACATCCTAGCCTAAGGCAACCTAACAACTCGTATGTAATATTTGACAACATTCCTGGCGTTTCAGGCCCTACTTCTCGGTGGTAACATTATAAATGTCTATAACGTTTTATGTCCTAACCTAAGGCAACCTAACATCTCGTACGTAATATTTTACAACATTCGTGGCGTGTCGGCTCCTCCTTCTCGGTGGGAACATTAAGTACGGCTATAACGTTATATATCCTAACATAAGGCAACCTAACATCTCGGATGTAATATTTGACATCATTCCTGGCGTTTCAGCCCCTACTTCTCGGTGGTAGCGTTATAAACGTCTATAACGTTATGTGTCCTAACCTAAGGCAACCTAACATCTCGGACGTAATATTTTACAACATTACTTGCGTTTCGGCGCGTACTTCTCCGTGGGATCATTATATACGTCTATAACGTTATATATCCTAACCTAAGGCAACCTAACATCTCCGATGTAATATTTTACAACATTCCTCGCGTGTCGGCGCCTACTTCTCCGTGGGAAGACTATATACTTCTATAACGTTATATATCCTAATTTAAGGCAACATAACATCTCGGACGTGATTTTTTACAAACATCCTTGCGTGTCGGCGCATACTACTCCGTGGGAACATTATATACTTCTATAAAGTTGTATGTCCTAACATAAGGCATCCTAACAACTCGTATCTAATATTTGACAACATTCCTTGCGTGTCGGCGCCTACTTCTCCGTGGGAACATTATGTACGTCTATAACGTTATATGTCCTAACCTAAGGCAACGTTACATCTCGGATGTACTATTTTACAACATTCCTTGCCTGTCGGTACCTACTTCTCGGTGGGATCGTTATATACGTCTATAACTTTAGATATCCTAACCTAAGGCAACCTAAAATCTCGGATGTAATATTTTATAACATTCGTGGCGTGTCGGCCCCTACTTCTCGGTGGGAACGTTATGTACGCAAATAACGTTATATGTCCTAACCTAAGGCAACCTAGCACCTCGGATGTAATATTTTACAACATTCGTGGCCTGTCGGCCCCTACTTCTCGCTGGGAACAATTTGTACGGCTATAACGTTATATATCCCAACCTAAGGCAATCTAACAACTCGGATGTAATATTTTACAACATTCGTGGCGTGTCGTCTCCTCCTTCTCGGTGGGAACATTATGTACATCTATAACGTTATATGTCCTAAACTAAGGCAACCTTACATCTCGGATGTAATATTTTACAACATTACATGGGTGTCGGCGCCTACTTCTCCGTGGAAACATTGTAAACGTCTATATCGTTATATATCCTAACCTAAGGCAATCTAACATCTCGGATGTAATATTTTACAACATTCCTTGCGTGTCGGCAACTACTTCTCGGTGGTATCATTATATATGTCTATCACCTTATATATCCTAACAAAAGGCAACCTAACATCTCGGATGTAATAATTTACAACATTCGTGGCGTGTCGGCCCCTACTTCTCGGTGGGAACATTATGTATTGCTATAACGTTATATGTTCTAACATGAGGCAATCTAACATATCGGATGTAATATTTTAAAACATTCCTTGCGTGTCGGCGCCTACTTCTCCGTGGGAACATTATATACGTCTATAACGTTATATATCCTAATCTAAGGCAACCTAACATCTCGCACGTTATATTTTACAACATTCCTAGCGCGTCGGCGCCGACTTCCCAGTGGGTACATTATATACGTCTATAACGTTATATATCATAACCTAAGGCAACCTAACATCTCGGATGTAATATTTTACAACATTCCTTGCGTGTCGGCACCTACTTCTCGGTGGGAACATTATATACTTCTATAACGTTATATATCCTAACCTAAGGCAACCTAACATCTCGGACGTAATATTTTACAACATTTTTGGCGTGTCGGCCCCTACTTCTCGGTGGTAACATTATAAACGTCTATAAAGTTTTATGTCCTAACCTAAGGCAACCTAACATCTCGGACGTAATATTTTACAACATTCGTGGCGTGTCGGCTCCTCCTTCTCGGTGGGAACATTATGTACTGCTATAACGTTATATGTCCTAACATGAGGCAATCTAACATCTCGGATGTAATATTTTACATCATTCCTTGCGTGTCGGTACCTACTTCTCGGTGGGAACATCATGTACTGTTATAACGTCATATGTCCTAACCTAATGCATTCTAACATCTCGGATGTAATATTTTACAACATTCCTTGCGTGTCGGCACCTACTTCTCGGTGGGAACATTATATACGTCTATAATTTTATATATCCTAACCTAAGGCAACCTAACATCTCGGATGTAATATTTTACTAAAATTCGTGCCGTGTCGGCCCCTACTTCTCGGTGGAAACATTATGTACGGCTATAACGTTATATGTCCTAACCTAAGGCAACGTTACATCTCGGATGTAATATTTTACAACATTCCTTGCGTGTCGGTACCTACTTCTCGGTGGGATCATTATATACGTCTATAACTTTAGATATCCTAACCTAAGGCAACCTAACATCTCGGATGTAATATTTTATAACATTCGTGGCGTGTCGGCCCCTACTTCTCGGTGGGAACGTTATGTATACAAATAACGTTATATGTCCTAACTTAAGGCCACCTAACACCTCGGATGTAATATTTTACAAAATTCGTGGCCTGTCGGCCCCTACTTCTCGTTGGGAACAATATGTACGGCTATAACGTTATATATCATAACATACGGCAACCTAACTCCTCGGATGTAATATTTTACGACACTCGTGCCGTGTCGTCCCCTACTTCTCGGTGGGAACATTATGTACGTCTATAACGTTATATATCCTAATCTAAGGCAACCTAACATCTCGGATGTAATATTTAACTACATTCCTTGCGTGTCGGCGCCTACTTCTCCGTGGGAACATTATGTACGTCTATAACGTTATATGTCCTAACCTAAGGCAACCTTACATCTCGGATGTAATATTTTAAAACATTCCTTGCGTGTCGGTACCTACTTCTCGGTGGGATCATTATATACGTCTATAACTTTATATATCCTAACCTAAGGCAACCTAACATCTCGGATGTAATATTTTACAACACTCGTGGCGTGTCGTCCCCTACTTCACGGCGGGAACATTATAAACGTCTATAACGTTTTATGTCCTAACCTAAGGCAACCTAACATCTCGGACGTAATATTTTACAACATTCCTTGCGTGTCGGCGCCTACTTCTCCGTGGGAACGTTATGTACGACTATAACGCTGTATGTGATCACCTAAGGCAACCTAACATCTCGGATGTAATATTTTACAACATTCGTGACGTGTCGGCGCCTACTTCTCGGTGGGAACATTATGTACGTCTAGAACGTTATATATCCCAACATACGGCATCCTAACAACTCCTATGTAATATTTGACGACATTCCTGGCGTTTCAGCCCCTACTTCTCTGTGGTAACATAATGTACGACTATAACGTTATATGTCCTAACCTAAGACAACCTAACATCTCGGATGTAATATTTTACAACATTCGTGACGTGTCGGCCCCTACTTCTCGGTGGTATAATTATGTACTGCTATAACGTTATATGTCCTAACATAAGGCAATCTAACATCTCGGATGTAACATTTTACAACATTCCTTGCGTGTCGGCACCTACTTCTCGGTGGGAACATTATGTACTGCTATAACGTTATATGTCCTAACATGAGGCAATCTAACATCTCGGATGTAATATTTTACAACATTCGTGGCGTGTCGGCCCCTACTCTTCGGTGGGAACATTATGTACTGCTATAACGTTATATGTCCTAACATGAGGCAATCTAACATCTCGGATGTAATATTTTACAACATTCCTTGCGTGTCGGTACCTACTTCTCGGTGGGAACATCATGTACTGTTATAACGTTATATGTCCTAACCTAATGCATTCTAACATCTCGGATGTAATATTTTACAACATTCCTTGCGTGTCGGCACGTACTTCTCGGTGGGAACATTATATACGTCTATAATTTTATATATCCTAACCTAAGGCAACCTAACATCTCGGATGTAATATTTTACTAAAATTCGTGGCGTGTCGGCCCCTACTTCTCGGTGGGAACATTATGTACGGCTATAACGTTATATATCCTAACCTAAGGCAACCTAACATCTCGGATGTAATAATTTACAACATTCGTGGCGTGTCGTCCCCTACATCTCGGTGGGAACATTATATACGTCTAAAACGTTATATGTCCTAACCTAAGGCAACCTATCATCTCGGACGTAATATTTTACAATATTCCTTGCGTGTCGGTGCCTACTTCTCCGTGGGAACATTATCTACGTCTATAACGTTATATATCCTAACCTAAGCCAACCTAACATCTCGGACGTAATATTTTACAACATTCGTGGCGTGTCGGCCCCTACTTCTCGGTGGTAACATTATAAACGTCTATAACATTATGTGTACTAACCTAAGGCAACCTAATATCTCGGACGTAATATTTTACAAAATTCCTTGCTTGTCGGCGCCTACTTCTCCGCGGGAACATTATATACGTCTATAGCGTTATACATCCTAGCCTAAGGCAACCTAACAACTCGTATGTAATATTTGACAACATTCCTGGCGTTTCAGGCCCTACTTCTCGGTGGTAACATTATAATTGTCTATAACGTTTTATGTCCTAACCTAAGGCAACCTAACATCTCGTACGTAATATTTTACAACATTCGTGGCGTGTCGGCTCCTCCTTCTCGGTGGGAACATTACGTACGGCTATAACGTTATATATCCTAACATAAGGCAACCTAACATCTCGGATGTAATATTTGACATCATTCCTGGCGTTTCAGCCCCTACTTCTCGGTGGTAGCGTTATAAACGTCTATAACGTTATGTGTCCTAACCTAAGGCAACCTAACATCTCGGATGTAATATTTTACAACATTCCTTGCGTGTCGGTACCTACTTCTCGGTGGGAACATCATGTACTGTTATAACGTTATATGTCCTAACCTAATGCATTCTAACATCTCGGATGTAATATTTTACCACATTCCTTGCATGTCGGCACCTACTTCTCGGTGGGAACATTATATACGTCTATAATTTTATATATCCTAACCTAAGGCAACCTAACATCTCGTATGTAATATTTTACTAAAATTCGTGGCGTGTCGGCCCCTACTTCTCGGTGGAAACATTATGTACGGCTATAACGTTATATATCCTAATCTAAGGCAACCTAACATCTCGGATGTAATATTTAACTACATTCCTTGCGTGTCGGCGCCTACTTCTCCGTGGGAACATTATGTACGTCTATAACGTTATATGTCCTAACCTAAGGCAACCTTACATCTCGGATGTAATATTTTAAAACATTCCTTGCGTGTCGGTACCTACTTCTCGGTGGGATCATTATATACGTCTATAACTTTATATATCCTAACCTAAGGCAACCTAAAATCTCGGATGTAATATTTTATAACATTCGTGGCGTGTCGGCCCCTACTTCTCGGTGGGAACGTTATGTACGCAAATAACGTTATATGTCCTAACCTAAGGCAACCTAGCACCTCGGTTGTAATATTTTACAACATTCGTGGCCTGTCGGCCCCTACTTCTCGTTGGGAACAATTTGTACGGCTATAACGTTATATATCCCAACCTAAGGCAATCTAACAACTCGGATGTAATATTTTACAACATTCGTGGCGTGTCGTCTCCTCCTTCTCGGTGGGAACATTATGTACATCTATAACGTTATATGTCGTAAACTAAGGCAACCTTACATCTCGGATGTAATATTTTACAACATTACATGGGTGTCGGCGCCTACTTCTCCGTGGAAACATTATATACGTCTATATCGTTATATATCCTAACATAAGGCATCCTAACAACTCGGATGTAATATTTGACAACATTCCTGGCGTTTCAGCCCCTACTTCTCGGTGGAGACTTTATATACGTCTAAAACGTTATATGTCCTAACCTAAGGCAACCTATCATCTCGGACGTAATATTTTAAAACATTCCTTGCGTGTCGGCGCCTACTTCTCCGTGGGAACGTTACGTACGACTATAACGCTGTATGTGATCACCTAAGGCAACCTAGCATCTCGGATGTAATATTTTACAACATTCCTTGCGTGTCGGCGACTACTTCTCCGTGGGAACATTATGTACGTCTATAACGTTATATGTCCTAACCTAAGGCAACCTAACATCTCGGACGTAATATTTTACAACATTACCTGCGTGTCGGCGCGTACTTCTCCGTGGGAACATTATATACGTCTAGAACGTTATATGTCCTAACCTAAGGCAATCTAACATCTCGGATGTAATATTTTACAACATTCCTTGCGTGTCGGCAACTACTTCTCGGTGGTATCATTATATATGTCTATCACCTTATATATCCTAACAAAAGGCAACCTAACATCTCGGATGTAATAATTTACAACATTCGTGGCGTGTCGGCCCCTACTTCTCGGTGGGAACATTATGTATTGCTATAACGTTATATGTTCTAACATGAGGCAATCTAACATATCGGATGTAATATTTTAAAACATTCCTTGCGTGTCGGCGCCTACTTCTCCGTGGGAACATTATATACGTCTATAACGTTATATATCCTAATCTAAGGCAACCTAACATCTCGCACGTTATATTTTACAACATTCCTAGCGCTTCGGCGCCGACTTCCCAGTGGGTACATTATATACATCTATAACGTTATATATCATAACCTAAGGCAACCTAACATCTCGGATGTAATATTTTACAACATTCCTTGCGTGTCGGCACCTACTTCTCGGTGGGAACATTATATACTTCTATAACGTTATATATCCTAACCTAAGGCAACCTAACATCTCGGACGTAATATTTTACAACATTTTTGGCGTGTCGGCCCCTACTTCTCGGTGGTAACGTTATAAACGTCTATAAAGTTTTATGTCCTAACCTAAGGCAACCTAACATCTCGGACGTAATATTTTACAACATTCGTGGCGTGTCGGCTCCTCCTTCTCGGTGGGAACATTATGTACTGCTATAACGTTATATGTCCTAGCATGAGGCAATCTAACATCTCGGATGTAATATTTTACATCATTCCTTGCGTGTCGGTACCTACTTCTCGGTGGGAACATCATGTACTGTTATAACGTCATATGTCCTAACCTAATGCATTCTAACATCTCGGATGTAATATTTTACAACATTCCTTGCGTGTCGGCACCTACTTCTCGGTGGGAACATTATATACGTCTATAATTTTATATATCCTAACCTAAGATAACCTAACATCTCGGATGTAATATTTTACTAAAATTCGTGGCGTGTCGGCCCCTACTTCTCGGTGGAAACATTATGTACGGCTATAACGTTATATGTCCTAACCTAAGGCAACGTTACATCTCGGATGTAATATTTTACAACATTCCTTGCGTGTCGGTACCTACTTCTCGGTGGGATCATTATATACGTCTATAACTTTAGATATCCTAACCTAAGGCAACCTAACATCTCGGATGTAATATTTTATAACATTCGTGGCGTGTCGGCCCCTACTTCTCGTTGGGAACAATATGTACGGCTATAACGTTATATATCATAACATACGGCAACCTAACACCTCGGATGTAATATTTGACATCATTCCTGGCGTTTCAGCCCCTACTTCTCGGTGGTAGCGTTATAAACGTCTATAACGCTATGTGTCCTAACTTAAGGCAACCTAACATCTCGGACGTAATATTTTACAACATTACTTGCGTTTCGGCGCGTACTTCTCCGTGGGATCATTATATACGTCTATAACGTTATATACCCTAACCTAAGGCAACCTAACATCTCGGATGTAATATTTTAAAACATTCCTTGCGTGTCGGTACCTACTTCTCGGTGGGATCATTATATACGTCTATAACTTTATATATCCTAACCTAAGGCAACCTAACATCTCGGATGTAATATTTTACAACACTCGTGGCGTGTCGTCCCCTACTTCACGGCGGGAACATTATAAACGTCTATAACGTTTTATGTCCTAACCTAAGGCAACCTAACATCTCGGACGTAATATTTTACAACATTCCTTGCGTGTCGGCGCCTACTTCTCCGTGGGAACGTTATGTACGACTATAACGCTGTATGTGATCACCTAAGGCAACCTAACATCTCGGATGTAATATTTTACAACATTCGTGACTTGTCGGCGCCTACTTCTCGGTGGGAACATTATGTACGTCTAGAACGTTATATATCCCAACATACGGCATCCTAACAACTCCTATGTAATATTTGACGACATTCCTGGCGTTTCAGCCCCTACTTCTCTGTGGTAACATAATGTACGACTATAACGTTATATGTCCTAACCTAAGGCAACCTAACATCTCGGATGTAATATTTTACAACATTCGTGACGTGTCGGCCCCTACTTCTCGGTGGTATAATTATGTACTGCTATAACGTTATATGTCCTAACATAAGGCAATCTAACATCTCGGATGTAACATTTTACAACATTCCTTGCGTGTCGGCACCTACTTCTCGGTGGGAACATTATGTACTGCTATAACGTTATGTGTCCTAACATGAGGCAATCTAACATCTCGGATGTAATATTTTACAACATTCGTGGCGTGTCGGCCCCTACTCTTCGGTGGGAACATTATGTACTGCTATAACGTTATATGTCCTAACATGAGGCAATCTAACATCTCGGATGTAATATTTTACAACATTCCTTGCGTGTCGGTACCTACTTCTCGGTGGGAACATCATGTACTGTTATAACGTTATATGTCCTAACCTAATGCATTCTAACATCTCGGATGTAATATTTTACAACATTCCTTGCGTGTCGGCACGTACTTCTCGGTGGGAACATTATATACGTCTATAATTTTATATATCCTAACCTAAGGCAACCTAACATCTCGGATGTAATATTTTACTAAAATTCGTGGCGTGTCGGCCCCTACTTCTCGGTGGGAACATTATGTACGGCTATAACGTTATATATCCTAACCTAAGGCAACCTAACATCTCGGATGTAATAATTTACAACATTCGTGGCGTGTCGTCCCCTACATCTCGGTGGGAACATTATATACGTCTAAAACGTTATATGTCCTAACCTAAGGCAACCTATCATCTCGGACGTAATATTTTACAATATTCCTTGCGTGTCGGTGCCTACTTCTCCGTGGGAACATTATCTACGTCTATAACGTTATATATCCTAACCTAAGCCAACCTAACATCTCGGACGTAATATTTTACAACATTCGTGGCGTGTCGGCCCCTACTTCTCGGTGGTAACATTATAAACGTCTATAACATTATGTGTACTAACCTAAGGCAACCTAATATCTCGGACGTAATATTTTACAACATTCCTTGCTTGTCGGCGCCTACTTCTCCGCGGGAACATTATATACGTCTATAGCGTTATACATCCTAGCCTAAGGCAACCTAACAACTCGTATGTAATATTTGACAACATTCCTGGCGTTTCAGGCCCTACTTCTCGGTGGTAACATTATAAATGTCTATAACGTTTTATGTCCTAACCTAAGGCAACCTAACATCTCGTACGTAATATTTTACAACATTCGTGGCGTGTCGGCTCCTCCTTCTCGGTGGGAACATTAAGTACGGCTATAACGTTATATATCCTAACATAAGGCAACCTAACATCTCGGATGTAATATTTGACATCATTCCTGGCGTTTCAGCCCCTACTTCTCGGTGGTAGCGTTATAAACGTCTATAACGTTATGTGTCCTAACCTAAGGCAACCTAACATCTCCGACGTAATATTTTACAACATTACTTGCGTTTCGGCGCGTACTTCTCCGTGGGATCATTATATACGTCTATAACGTTATATATCCTAACCTAAGGCAACCTAACATCTCCGATGTAATATTTTACAACATTCCTCGCGTGTCGGCGCCTTCTTCTCGGTGGGAACATTATGTACGGCTATAACGTTATATGTCCTAACCAAAGGCAATCCAACATCTCGGATGTAATATTTCACAACATTCCTTGCGTGTCGGCGCCTACGTCTCCGTGGGAAGACTATATACTTCTATAACGTTATATATCCTAATTTAAGGCAACATAACATCTCGGACGTGATTTTTTACAAACATCCTTGCGTGTCGGCGCATACTACTCCGTGGGAACATTATATACTTCTATAAAGTTGTATATCCTAACATAAGGCATCCTAACAACTCGTATCTAATATTTGACAACATTCCTTGCGTGTCGGCGCCTACTTCTCCGTGGGAACATTATGTACGTCTATAACGTTATATGTCCTAACCTAATGCAACCTTACATCTCGGATGTAATATTTTACAACATTACTTGCGTGTCGGTACCTACTTCTCGGAGGGACCATTATATACGTCTATAACCTTATATATCCTAACCTAAGGCAACCTAACATCTCGGATGTAATGTTATATAACATTCGTGGCGTGTCGGCCCCTACTTCTCGGTGGGAACGTTATGTATACAAATAACGTTATATGTCCTAACTTAAGGCCACCTAACACCTCGGATGTAATATTTTACAACATTCGTGGCCTGTCGGGCCCTACTTCTCGTTGGGAACAATATGTACGGCTATAACGTTATATATCCTAACCTAAGGCAATCTAACACCTCGGATGTAATATTTTACAACATTCGTGGCGTGTCGGCCCCTACTTCTCGGTGGGAACATTATGTACTGCTATAACGTTATATGTCCTAACATGAGGCAATCTAACATCTCGGATGTAATATTTTACAACATTCCTTGCGTGTCGGTACCTACTTCTCGGTGGGAACATCATGTACTGTTATAACGTTATATGTCCTAACCTAATGCATTCTAACATCTCGGATGTAATATTTTACCACATTCCTTGCGTGTCGGCACCTACTTCTCGGTGGGAACATTATATACGTCTATAATTTTATATATCCTAACCTAAGGCAACCTAACATCTCGTATGTAATATTTTACTATAATTCGTGGCGTGTCGGCCCCTACTTCTCGGTGGAAACATTATGTACGGCTATAACGTTATATATCCTAATCTAAGGCAACCTAACATCTCGGATGTAATATTTAACTACATTCCTTGCGTGTCGGCGCCTACTTCTCCGTGGGAACATTATGTACATCTATAACGTTATATGTCCTAACCTAAGGCAACCTTACATCTCGGATGTAATATTTTAAAACATTCCTTGCGTGTCGGCGCCTACTTCTCCGTGGGAACATTATATACGTCTATAACGTTATATATCCTAATCTAAGGCAACCTAACATCTCGGATGTAATATTTTACAACATTCGTGGCGTGTCGGCTCCTCCTTCTCGGTGGGAACATTATGTACGGCTATAACGTTATATATCCTAACCTAAGGCGTCCCAACAACTCGTATGTAATATTTGACAATATTCCTGGGGTTTCAGCCCCTACTTCTCGGTGGTAACATTATAAACGTCTATAACGTTTTATGTCCTAACCTAAGGCAACCTAACATCTCGGACGTAATATTTTACAACATTCGTGTCGTGTCGGCCCCTACTTCTCGGTGGTATCATTATATACGTCTATCACTTTATATATCCTAACAAAAGGCAACCTAACATCTCGGATGTAATATTTTACAACATTCGTTGCTTGTCGGCCGCTACTTCTTGGTGTGAACATTATGTAGTGCTATAACGTTATATGTCCTAACAAAAGGCAATCTAACATCTCGCACGTTATATTTTACAACATTCCTAGCGCGTCGGCGCCGACTTCCCAGTGGGTACATTATATACGTCTATAACGTTATATATCATAACCTAAGGCAACCTAACATCTCGGATGTAATATTTTACAACACTCGTGGCGTGTCGGCCCCTACTTCTCGGTGGGAACATTATGAACTGCTATAACGTTATATATCCTAACATAAGGCATCCTAACATCTCGGATGTAATATTTTACAACATTCGTGACGTTCCGGCCGCAACTTCTCGGTGGGAACATTATCTACTGCTATAACGTTATATGTCCTAACATAAGGCAATCTAACATTTCGGATGTAATATTTTACAACATTCCTTGCGTGTCGGCGCCTTCTTCTCGGTGGGAACATTATGTACGGCTATAACGTTATATGTCCTAACCTATGGCAATCTAACATCTCGGATGTAATATTTTACAACATACCTTGCGTGTCGGCGCCTACGTCTCCGTGGGAATATTATATACTTCTATAACGTTATATATCCTAACCTAAGGCAACGTAACATCTCGGACGTGATTTTTTACAAACATCGTTGCGTGTCGGCGCATACTACTCCGTGGAAACATTATATACTTCTATAGCGTTATATATCCTAACATAAGGCAAGCTAACAACTCGTATGTAATATTTGACAATATTCCTGGCGTTTCAGCCCCTACTTCTCGGTGGTAACATTATAAACGTCTACAACGTTTTATGTCCTAACCTAATGCAACCTAACATCTCAGATGTTATATTTTACAACATTCGTGGCGTGTCGGCCCCTACTTCTCGGTGCGAACGTTATGTACTGCTATAACGTTATATGTCCTAACATGAGGCAATCTAACATCTCGGATGTAATATTTTACAGCATTCCTTGCGTGTCGGCACCTACTCCTCGGAGGGAATATCATGTACGACTATAAGCTTATATATCCTAATCTAAGGCAAACTAACATCTCGGATGTAATATTTTACAACATTCGTTGCTTGTCGGCCCCTACTTCTCGGTGGGAACATTATGTACTGCTATAACGTTATATGTCCTGACAAAAGGCAATCTAACATCTCGCACGTTATATTTTACAACATTCCTAGCGCGTCGGCGCCGACTTCCCAGTGGGTACATTATATACGTCTATAACGTTATATATCATAACCTAAGGCAACCTAACATCTCGGACGTAATATTTTACAACATTCGTTGCGTGTCGGTCCCTACTTCTCGGTAGGAACGTTATGTATGTCTATAACGTTATATGTCCTAACCTAAGGCAACCTAGCATCTCGGATGTAATATTTTACAACATTCGTGGCGTGTCGGCTACTCCTTCTGGGTGGGAACAATATGTACGGCTATAACGTTATATATCCTAACCTAAGGCAACCTAACATCTCGGATGTAATAATTTACAACATTCGTGGCTTGTCGGCCCCTACTTCTCGGTGGGAACTTTATATACTCCTAAAACGTTATCCTAACCTAAGGCAACCTAACATCTCGGATGTAATATTTTACAACATTCGTGGCGTGTCGGCTCCTCCTTCTGGGTGGGAACAATATGTACGGCTATAACGTTATATATCCTAACCTAAGGCAACCTAACATCTCGGATGTAATAATTTACAACATTCGTGGCTTGTCGGCCCCTACTTCTCGGTGGGAACTTTATATACTCCTAAAACGTTATCCTAACCTAAGGCAACCTAACATCTCGGATGTAATATTTTACAACATTCGTGGCGTGTCGGCCCCTACTTCTCGGTGGGAACATTATGTACGGCTATAACGTTATATGTCCTAACCTAAGGCAATCTAACATCTGGGATGTAATATTTTACAACATTCGTGGCGTGTCGGCTCCTACTTCTCGGTGGGAACATTATGTACTGCTATAACGTTATATGTCCTAACATGAGGCAATCTAACATCTCGGATGTAATATTTTACAACATTCCTTGCGTGTCGGCACCCACTCCTCGGAGGGAACATCATGTACGACTATAACGTTATATATCCTAATCTAAGGCAAACTAACATCTCGGATGTAATATTTTACAACATTCGTGGAGTGTCGGCACCTAGTTCTCGTTGGGTACATTGTGTACGATTATAACGCTATATGTCCTAACCTAAGGCAACCTAACATCTCGGATGTAATATTTTAAAACATTCGTGACGTGTCGGCCCCTACTTCTCGGTGGGAACATTATGTACTGCTATAACGTTATATGTCCTAACAAAAGGCAATCTAACATCTCGCACGTAATATATTACGATATTCCTAGCGCGTCGGCGCCGACTTCACAGTGGGTACATTATATACGTCTATAACGTTATATATCCTAACCTAAGGCAACCTAACATCTCGGACGTAATATTTTACAACATTCGTGGCGTGTCGGTCCCTACTTCTCGGTAGGAACGTTATGTATGTCTATAACGTTATATGACCTAACCTAAGGCAATCTAACATCTCGGGTGTAATATTTTACAACATTCCTTGCGTGTCGGCACCTAGTTCTCGTTGGGTACATTGTGTACGATTATAACGCTATATGTCCTAACCTAAGGCAATCTAACATCTCGGGTGTAATATTTTACAACATTCCTTGCGTGTCGGCACCTAGTTCTCGTTGGGTACATTGTGTACGATTATAACGCTATACGTCCTAACCTAAGGCAACCTAACATCTCGGATGTAATATTTTTACAACATTCGTGGCGTGTCGGCCCCTACTTCTCGGTGGGAACATTATGTACTGCTATAACGTTATATGTCCTAACAAAAGGCAATCTAACATCTCGCACGTAATATTTTACGACATTCCTAGCGCGTCGGCGCCGACTTCCCAGTGGGTACATTATATACGTCTATAACGTTATATATCCTAACCTAAGGCAACCTAACATCTCGGACGTAATATTTTACAACATTCGTGGCGTGTCGGCCCCTGCTTCTCGGTGGGAACACTATGTACGTCTATAACGTTATATGTCCTAACCTAAGGCAACCTAGCATCTCGGATGTAATATTTTACAACATTCGTGGCGTGTTGGCTCCTCCTTCTGGGTGGTAACAATATGTACGGCTATAACGTTATATATCCTAACCTAAGGCAACCTAACATCTCGGATGTAATAATTTACAACATTCGTGGCTTGTCGGCCCCTACTTCTCGGTGGGAACTTTATATACGTCTAAAACGTTATCCTAACCTAAGGCAACCTAACATCTCGGATGTAATATTTTACAACATTCGTGGCGTGTCGGCCCCTACTTCTCGGTGGGAACATTATGTACTGCTATAACGTTATATGTCCTAACATGAGGCAATCTAACATCTCGGATGTAATATTTTACAACATTCCTTGCGTGTCGGCACCCACTCCTCGGAGGGAACATCATGTACGACTATAACGTTATATATCCTAATCCAAGGCAACCTAACATCTCGGATGTAATATTTTACAACATTCGTGGCGTGTCGGCTTCTCCTTCTGGGTGGGAACAATATGTACGGCTATAACGTTATATATCCTAACCTAAGGCAACATAACATCTCGGATGTAATAATTTACAACATTCGTGGCTTGTCGGCCCCTACTTCTCGGTGGGAACTTTATATACTCCTAAAACGTTATCCTAACCTAAGGCAACCTAACATCACGGATGTAATATTTTACAACATTCGTGGCGTGTCGGCCCCTACTTCTCGGTGGCAACATTATGTACTGCTATAACGTTATATATCCTAACATAAGGCATCCTAACATCTCGGATGTAATATTTTACAACATTCGTGACGTTCCGGCCGCAACTTCTCGGTGGGAACATTATCTACTGCTATAACGTTATATGTCCTAACATAAGGCAATCTAACATTTCGGATGTAATATTTTACAACATTCCTTGCGTGTCGGCGCCTTCATCTCGGTGGGAAAATTATGTACGGCTATAACGTTATATGTCCTAACCTATGGCAATCTAACATCTCGGATGTAATATTTTACAACATACCTTGCGTGTCGGCGCCTACGTCTCCGTGGGAATATTATATACTTCTATAACGTTATATATCCTAACCTAAGGTAACGTAACATCTCGGACGTGATTTTTTACAAACATCGTTGCGTGTCGGCGCATACTACTCCGTGGAAACATTATATACTTCTATAGCGTTATATATCCTAACATAAGGCAAGCTAACAACTCGTATGTAATATTTGACAATATTCCTGGCGTTTCAGCCCCTACTTCTCGGTGGTAACATTATAAACGTCTACAACGTTTTATGTCCTAACCTAAGGCAACCTAACATCTCAGATGTTATATTTTACAACATTCGTGGCGTGTCGGCCCCTACTTCTCGGTGCGAACGTTATGTACTGCTATAACGTTATATGTCCTAACATGAGTCAATCTAACATCTCGGATGTAATATTTTACAGCATTCCTTGCGTGTCGGCACCTACTCCTCGGAGGGAATATCATGTACGACTATAAGCTTATATATCCTAATCTAAGGCAAACTAACATCTCGGATGTAATATTTTACAACATTCGTTGCTTGTCGGCCCCTACTTCTCGGTGGGAACATTATGTACTGCTATAACGTTATATGTCCTGACAAAAGGCAATCTAACATCTCGCACGTTATATTTTACAACATTCCTAGCGCGTCGGCGCCGACTTCCCAGTGGGTACATTATATACGTCTATAACGTTATATATCATAACCTAAGGCAACCTAACATCTCGGACGTAATATTTTACAACATTCGTTGCGTGTCGGTCCCTACTTCTCGGTAGGAACGTTATGTATGTCTATAACGTTATATGTCCTAACCTAAGGCAACCTAGCATCTCGGATGTAATATTTTACAACATTCGTGGCGTGTCGGCTCCTCCTTCTGGGTGGGAACAATATGTACGGCTATAACGTTATATATCCTAACCTAAGGCAACCTAACAACTCGGATGTAATAATTTACAACATTCGTGGCTTGTCGGCCCCTACTTCTCGGTGGGAACTTTATATACTCCTAAAACGTTATCCTAACCTAAGGCAACCTAACATCACGGATGTAATATTTTACAACATTCGTGGCGTGTCGGCCCCTACTTCTCGGTGGCAACATTATGTACTGCTATAACGTTATATGTCCTAACATGAGGCAATCCAACATCTCGGATGTAATATTTTACAGCATTCCTTGCGTGTCGGCCGCTACTTCTCGGTGGGAACATTATCTACTGCTATAACGTTATATGTCCTAACATAAGGCAATCTAACATTTCGGATGTAATATTTTACAACATTCCTTGCGTGTCGGCGCCTTCTTCTCGGTGGGAACATTATGTACGGCTATAACGTTATATGTCCTAACCTAAGGCAATCTAACGTTTCGGATGTAATATTTTACAACATTCCTTGCGTGTCGGCGCCTACGTCTCCGTGGGAAGATTATATACTTCTATAACTTTATATATCCTAACCTAAGGCAACATAACATATCGGACGTGATTTTTTACAAACATCCTTGCGTGTCGGCGCATACTACTCCGTGGGAACATTATATACTTCTATAGCGTTATATATCCTAACATAAGGCATCCTAACAACTCGTATGTAATATTCGACAATATTCCTGGCGTTTCAGCCCCTACTTCTCGGTGGTAACATTATAAACGTCTACAACGTTTTATGTCCTAACCTAAGGCAACCTAACATCTCGGATGTTATATTTTACAACATTCGTGGCGTGTCGGCCCCTACTTCTCGGTGGGAACATTATGTACTGCTATAACGTTATATGTCCTAACAAAAGGCAATCTAACATCTCGCACGTAATATTTTACGACATTCCTAGCGCGTCGGCGCCGACTTCCCAGTGGGTACATTATATACGTCTATAACGTTATATATCCTAACCTAAGGCAACCTAACATCTCGGACGTAATATTTTACAACATTCGTGGCGTGTCGGCCCCTGCTTCTCGGTGGGAACACTATGTACGTCTATAACGTTATATGTCCTAACCTAAGGCAACCTAGCATCTCGGATGTAATATTTTACAACATTCGTGGCGTGTTGGCTCCTCCTTCTGGGTGGTAACAATATGTACGGCTATAACGTTATATATCCTAACCTAAGGCAACCTAACATCTCGGATGTAATAATTTACAACATTCGTGGCTTGTCGGCCCCTACTTCTCGGTGGGAACTTTATATACGTCTAAAACGTTATCCTAACCTAAGGCAACCTAACATCTCGGATGTAATATTTTACAACATTCGTGGCGTGTCGGCACCTACTTCTCGGTGGGAACATTATGTACTGCTATAACGTTATATGTCCTAACATGAGGCAATCTAACATCTCGGATGTAATATTTTACAACATTCCTTGCGTGTCGGCACCCACTCCTCGGAGGGAACATCATGTACGACTATAACGTTATATATCCTAATCTAAGGCAAACTAACATCTCGGATGTAATATTTTACAACATTCGTTGCTTGTCGGCCCCTACTTCTCGGTGGGAACTTTATATACGTCTAAAACGTTATATGTCCTAACCTAAGGCAACCTATCATCTCGGACGTAATATTTTACGAAATTCCTTGCGTGTCGGTGCCTACTTCTCCGCGGGAACATTATATACGTCTATAACGTTATATATCCTAACCTAAGGCAACCTAACATCTCGGATGTAATATTTGAAAACATTCCTGGCGTTTCAGCCCCTACTTCTCGGTGGTAACGTTATAAACGTCTAAACGTTATGTGTCCTAACATAAGGCAATCTAACATCTCGGATGTAATATTTTACAACATTCCTTGCGTGTCGGCACCTACTCCTCGGAGGGAACATCATGTACGACTATAACGTTATATATCCTAATCTAAGGCAAACTCACATCTCGGATGTAATATTTTACAACATTCGTGGCGTGTTGGCCCCTGCTTCTCGTTGGGAACACTATGTACGTCTATAACGTTATATATCCTAACATAAGGCATCCTAACATATCGGATGTAATATTTTACAACGTTCGTGACGTGTCGGCCGCTACTTCTCGGTGGGAACATTATCTACTGCTATAACGTGATATGTCCTAACAAAAGGCAATTTAACATCTCGCACGTTATATTTTACAACATTCCTAGCGCGTCGGCGCCGACTTCCCAGTGGGTATATTATATACGTCTATAACGTTATATATCCTAACCTAAGGCAACATAACATCTCGGACGTGATTTTTTACAAACATCCTTGCGTGTCGGCGCATACTACTCCGTGGGAACATTATATAATTCTATAGCGTTATATATCCTAACATAAGGCATCCCAACAACTCGTATGTAATATTTGACAATATTCCTGGCGTTTCAGCCCCTACTTCTCGGTGGTAACATTATAAACGTCTATAACGTTTTATGTCCTAACCTAAGGCAACCTAACATCTCGGACGGAATATTTTACAACATTCGTGTCGTGTCAGCCCCTACTTCTCGGTGGTATCATTATATACGTCTATCACTTTATATATCCTAACAAAAGGCAACCTAACATCTCGGATGTAATAATTTACAACATTCGTGGTGTGTCGGCCCCTTCTTCTCGGTGGGAACTTTATATACGTCTAAAACGTTATATGTCCCAACCTAAGGCAACCTATCATCTCGGACGTAATATTTTACAAAATTCCTTGCGTGTCGGTGCCTACTTCTCCGTGGGAACATTATATACGTCTATAAATTTATATGTCCTAACCTAAGGCAATCTAACATCTCGGGTGTAATATTTTACAACATTCCTTGCGTGTCGGCACCTACTTCTCGTTGGGTACATTGTGTACGATTATAACGCTATATGTCCTAACCTAAGGCAACCTAACATCTCGGATGTAATATTTTACAACATTCGTGGCGTGTCGGCTCCTCCTTCTGGGTGGGAACAATATGTACGGCTATAACGTTATATATCCTAACCTAAGGCAACCTAACATCTCGGATGTAATAATTTACAACATTCGTGGCTTGTTGGCCCCTACTTCTCGGTGGGAACTTTATATACTCCTAAAACGTTATCCTAACCTAAGGCAACCTAACATCTCGGATGTAATATTTTACAACATTCCTTGCGTGTCGGCACCCACTCCTCGGAGGGAACATCATGTACGACTATAACGTTATATATCCTAATCTAAGGCAAACTAACATCTCGGATGTAATATTTTACAACATTCGTTGCTTGTCGGCCCCTACTTCTCGGTGGGAACTTTATATACGTCTAAAACGTTATATGTCCTAACCTAAGGCAACCTATCATCTCGGACGTAATATTTTACAAAATTCCTTGCGTGTGGGTGCCTACTTCTCCGCGGGAACATTATATACGTCTATAACGTTATATATCCTAACCTAAGGCAACCTAACATCTCGGATGTAATATTTGAAAACATTCCTGGCGTTTCAGCCCCTACTTCTCGGTGGTAACGTTATAAACGTCTATAACGTTATGTGTCCTAACCTAAGGCAACTTAACATCTCGGACGTAATATTTTACAACATTACTTGCGTGTGGGTGCCTACTTCTCCGTGGAAACATTATATACGTCTATAACGTTATATATCCTAACCTAAGGCAACCTAACATCTCGGATGTAATATTTTACAACATTCGTGGCGTGTCGGCCCCTGCTTCTCGTTGGGAACACTATGTACGTCTATAATGTTATATATCCTAACATAAGGCATCCTAACATCTCGGATGTAATATTTTACAACGTTCGTGACGTGTCGGCCGCTACTTCTCGGTGGGAACATTATCTACTGCTATAACGTAATATGTCCTAACAAAAGGCAATTTAACATCTCGCACGTTATATTTTACAACATTCCTAGCGCGTCGGCGCCGACTTCCCAGTGGGTATATTATATACGTCTATAACGTTATATATCCTAACCTAAGGCAATCTAACATCTCGTGTGTAATATTTTACAACATTCCTTGCGTGTCTGCACCTACTTCTCGGTGGGTACATTGTGTATGATTATAACGTTATATGTCCTAACCTAAGGCAACCTAGCATCTCGGATGTAATATTTTACAACATTCTTGTCGTGTCGGCTCCTCCTTCTTGGTGGGAACATTGTGTACGGCTATAACGTTATATATCCTAACCTAAGGCAACCTAACATCTCGGATGTAATATTTTACAACATTCGTGGCGTGTCGGCCCCTACTTCTCGGTGGTAACGTTATAAACGTCTAAATGTTATGTGTCCTAACCTAAGGCAACCTAACATCTCGGACGTAATATTTTACAACATTCGTGTCGTGTAGGACCCTACTTCTCGGTGCGAACATCATGTACTGCTATAACGTTATATGTCCTAACATGAGGCAATCTAACATCTCGGATGTAATATTTTACAACATTCCTTGCGTGTCGGCACCTACTCCTCGGAGGGAACATCATGTACGACTATAACGTTATATATCCTAATCTAAGGCAAACTCACATCTCGGATGTAATATTTTACAACATTCGTGGCGTGTTGGCCCCTGCTTCTCGTTGGGAACACTATGTACGTCTATAACGTTATATATCCTAACATAAGGCATCCTAACATATCGGATGTAATATTTTACAACGTTCGTGACGTGTCGGCCGCTACTTCTCGGTGGGAACATTATCTACTGCTATAACGTGATATGTCCTAACAAAAGGCAATTTAACATCTCGCACGTTATATTTTACAACATTCCTAGCGCGTCGGCGCCGACTTCCCAGTGGGTATATTATATACGTCTATAACGTTATATATCCTAACCTAAGGCAACATAACATCTCGGACGTGATTTTTTACAAACATCCTTGCGTGTCGGCGCATACTACTCCGTGGGAACATTATATAATTCTATAGCGTTATATATCCTAACATAAGGCATCCCAACAACTCGTATGTAATATTTGACAATATTCCTGGCGTTTCAGCCCCTACTTCTCGGTGGTAACATTATAAACGTCTATAACGTTTTATGTCCTAACCTAAGGCAACCTAACATCTCGGACGGAATATTTTACAACATTCGTGTCGTGTCAGCCCCTACTTCTCGGTGGTATCATTATATACGTCTATCACTTTATATATCCTAACAAAAGGCAACCTAACATCTCGGATGTAATAATTTACAACATTCGTGGTGTGTCGGCCCCTTCTTCTCGGTGGGAACTTTATATACGTCTAAAACGTTATATGTCCCAACCTAAGGCAACCTATCATCTCGGACGTAATATTTTACAAAATTCCTTGCGTGTCGGTGCCTACTTCTCCGTGGGAACATTATATACGTCTATAAAGTTATATGTCCTAACCTAAGGCAATCTAACATCTCGGGTGTAATATTTTACAACATTCCTTGCGTGTCGGCACCTACTTCTCGTTGGGTACATTGTGTACGATTATAACGCTATATGTCCTAACCTAAGGCAACCTAACATCTCGGATGTAATATTTTACAACATTCGTGGCGTGTCGGCTCCTCCTTCTGGGTGGGAACAATATGTACGGCTATAACGTTATATATCCTAACCTAAGGCAACCTAACATCTCGGATGTAATAATTTACAACATTCGTGGCTTGTCGGCCCCTACTTCTCGGTGGGAACTTTATATACTCCTAAAACGTTATCCTAACCTAAGGCAACCTAACATCTCGGATGTAATATTTTACAACATTCGTGGCGTGTCGGCCCCTACTTCTCGGTGGGAACATTATGTACGGCTATAACGTTATATGTCCTAACCTAAGGCAATCTAACATCTGGGATGTAATATTTTACAACATTCGTGGCGTTTCAGCCCCTACTTCTCGGTGGTAACGTTATAAACGTCTATAACGTTATGTGTCCTAACCTAAGGCAACTTAACATCTCGGACGTAATATTTTACAACATTACTTGTGTGTGGGTGCCTACTTCTCCGTGGAAACATTATATACGTCTATAACGTTATATATCCTAACCAAAGGCAACCTAACATCTCGGATGTAATATTTTACAACATTCGTGGCGTGTCGGCCCCTGCTTCTCGTTGGGAACACTATGTACGTCTATAATGTTATATATCCTAACATAAGGCATCCTAACATCTCGGATGTAATATTTTACAACGTTCGTGACGTGTCGGCCGCTACTTCTCGGTGGGAACATTATCTACTGCTATAACGTGATATGTCCTAACAAAAGGCATTTTAACATCTCGCACGTTATATTTTACAACATTCCTAGCGCGTCGGCACCGACTTCCCAGTGGGTATATTATATACGTCTATAACGTTATATATCCTAACCTAAGGCAACCTAACATCTCGGACGTAATATTTTACAACAATCGTGGCGTGTCGGTCCCTACTTCTCGCTAGGAACGTTATGTATGTCTATAACGTTATATGTCCTAACCTAAGGCAACCTATCATCTCGGATGTAATATTTTACAACATTCCTTGCGTCTCGGCGCCTACGTCTCCGTGGGAAAATTATATACTTCTATAACGTTATATATCCTAACCTAAGGCAACATAACATCTCGGACGTGATTTTTTACAAACATCCTTGCGTGTCGGCGCATACTACTCCGTGGGAACATTATATAATTCTATAGCGTTATATATCCTAACATAAGGCATCCCAACAACTCGTATGTAATATTTGACAATATTCCTGGCGTTTCAGCCCCTACTTCTCGGTGGTAGCATTATAAACGTCTATAACGTTTTATGTCCTACCCTAAGGCAACCTAACATCTCGGACTTAATATTTTACAACATTCGTGTCGTGTCGGCCCCTACTTCTCGGTGGTATCATTATATACGTCTATCACTTTATATATCCTAACAAAAGGCAACCTAACATCTCGGATGTAATATTTTACAACATTCGTTGCTTGTCGGCCCCTACTTCTCGGTGGGAACTTTATATACGTCTAAAACGTTACATGTCCTATCCTAAGGCAACCTATCATCTCGGACGTAATATTTTACAAAATTCCTTGCGTGTCGGTGCCTACTTCTCCGTGGGAAAATTATATACGTCTATAAAGTTATATGTCCTAACCTAAGGCAATCTAACATCTCGGGTGTAATATTTTACAACATTCCTTGCGTGTCGGCACCTAGTTCTCGTTGGGTACATTGTGTACGATTATAACGCTATATGTCCTAACCTAAGGCAACCTAACATCTCGGATGTAATATTTTATAACATTCGTGACGTGTCGGCCCCTACTTCTCGGTGGGAACATTATGTACTGCTATAACGTTATATGTCCTAACAAAAGGCAATCTAACATCTCGCACGTAATATTTTACGACATTCCTAGCGCGTCGGCGCCGACTTCCCAGTGGGTACATTATATACGTCTATAACGTTATATATCCTAACCTAAGGCAACCTAACATCTCGGACGTAATATTTTACAACATTCGTGGCGTGTCGGCCCCTGCTTCTCGGAGGGAACACTATGTACGTCTATAACGTTATATGTCCTAACCTAAGGCAACCTAGCATCTCGGATGTAATATTTTACAACATTCGTGGCGTGTTGGCTCCTCCTTCTGGGTGGTAACAATATGTACGGCTATAACGTTATATATCCTAACCTAAGGCAACCTAACATCTCGGATGTAATAATTTACAACATTCGTGGCTTGTCGGCCCCTACTTCTCGGTGGGAACTTTATATACGTCTAAAACGTTATCCTAACCTAAGGCAACCTAACATCTCGGATGTAATATTTTACAACATTCGTGGCGTGTCGGCCCCTACTTCTCGGTGGGAACATTATGTACTGCTATAACGTTATATGTCCTAACATGAGGCAATCTAACATCTCGGATGTAATATTTTACAACATTCCTTGCGTGTCGGCACCCACTCCTCGCAGGGAACATCATGTACGACTATAACGTTATATATCCTAATCTAAGGCAAACTAACATCTCGGATGTAATATTTTACAACATTCGTTGCTTGTCGGCCCCTACTTCTCGGTGGGAACTTTATATACGTCTAAAACGTTATATGTCCTAACCTAAGGCAACCTATCATCTCGGACGTAATATTTTACAAAATTCCTTGCGTGTCGGTGCCTACTTCTCCGCGGGAACATTATATACGTCTATAACGTTATATATCCTAACCTAAGGCAACCTAACATCTCGGATGTAATATTTGAAAACATTCCTGGCGTTTCAGCCCCTACTTCTCGGTGGTAACGTTATAAACGTCTAAACGTTATGTGTCCTAACATGAGGCAATCTAACATCTCGGATGTAATATTTTACAACATTCCTTGCGTGTCGGCACCTACTCCTCGGAGGGAACATCATGTACGACTATAACGTTATATATCCTAATCTAAGGCAAACTAACATCTCGGATGTAATATTTTACAACATTCGTGGCGTGTCGGACCCTGCTTCTCGTTGGGAACACTGTGTACGTCTATAATGTTATATATCCTAACATAAGGCATCCTAACATCTCGGATGTAATATTTTAGAACATTCGTGACGTGTCGGCCGCTACTTGTCGGTGGGAACATTATCTACTGCTATAACGTTATATGTCCTAACATAAGGCAATCTAACATTTCGGGTGTAATATTTTACAACATTCCTTGCGTGTCGGCGCCTTCCTCTCGGTGGGAACATTATGTACGGCTATAACGTTATATATCCTAACCTAAGGCAACCTAACATCTCGGACGTAATATTTTACAACAATCGTGGCGTGTCGGTCCCTACTTCTCGCTAGGAACGTTATGTATGTCTATAACGTTATATGTCCTAACCTAAGGCAACCTATCATCTCGGATGTAATATTTTACAACATTCCTTGCGTCTCGGCGCCTACGTCTCCGTGGGAAAATTATATACTTCTATAACGTTATATATCCTAACCTAAGGCAACATAACATCTCGGACGTGATTTTTTACAAACATCCTTGCGTGTCGGCGCATACTACTCCGTGGGAACATTATATAATTCTATAGCGTTATATATCCTAACATAAGGCATCCCAACAACTCGTATGTAATATTTGACAATATTCCTGGCGTTTCAGCCCCTACTTCTCGGTGGTAGCATTATAAACGTCTATAACGTTTTATGTCCTACCCTAAGGCAACCTAACATCTCGGACTTAATATTTTACAACATTCGTGTCGTGTCGGCCCCTACTTCTCGGTGGTATCATTATATACGTCTATCACTTTATATATCCTAACAAAAGGCAACCTAACATCTCGGATGTAATATTTTACAACATTCCTTGCGTGTCGGCACCTACTCCTCGGAGGGAACATTATGTACGACTATAACGTTATATATCCTAACCTAAGGCAACCTAGCATCTCGGATGTAATATTTTACAACGTTCGTGACGCGTCGGCCGCTACTTCTCGGTGGGAACATTATCTACTGCTATAACGCGATATGTCCTAACAAAAGGCAATTTAACATCTCGCACGTTATATTTTACAACATTCCTAGCGCGTCGGCGCCGACTTCCCAGTGGGTATATTATATACGTCTATAACGTTATATATCCTAACCTAAGGCAACCTAACATCTCGGACGTAATATTTTACAACATTCGTGTCGTGTCGGCCCCTACTTCTCGGTGGTATCATTATATACGTCTATCACTTTATATATCCTAACAAAAGGCAACCTAACATCTCGGATGTAATATTTTACAACATTCGTGGCGTGTCGGCTCCTCCTTCTGGGTGGGAACATTGCGTACGGCTATAACGTTATATATCCTAACCTAAGGCAACCTAACATCTCGGATGTAATAATTTACAACATTCGTGGTGTGTCGGCCCCTTCTTCTCGGTGGGAACTTTATATACGTCTAAAACGTTATATGTCCCAACCTAAGGCAACCTATCATCTCGGACGTAATATTTTACAAAATTCCTTGCGTGTCGGTGCCTACTTCTCCGTGGGAACATTATATACGTCTATAAAGTTATATGTCCTAACCTAAGGCAATCTAACATCTCGGGTGTAATATTTTACAACATTCCTTGCGTGTCGGCACCTACTTCTCGTTGGGTACATTGTGTACGATTATAACGCTATATGTCCTAACCTAAGGCAACCTAACATCTCGGATGTAATATTTTACAACATTCGTGACGTGTCGGCAACTACTTCTCGGTGGGAACATTATGTACTGCTATAACGTTATATGTCACAACAAAAGGCAATCTAACATCTCGCACGTAATATTTTACGACATTCCTGGCGTTTCAGCCCCTACTTCTCGGTGGTAACGTTATAAACGTCTATAACGTTATGTGTCCTAACCTAAGGCAACTTAACATCTCGGACGTAATATTTTACAACATTACTTGCGTGTGGGTGCCTACTTCTCCGTGGAAACATTATATACGTCTATAACGTTATATATCCTAACCTAAGGCAACCTAACATCTCGGATGTAATATTTTACAACATTCCTTGCGTGTCGGCACCTACTCCTCGGAGGGAACATTATGTACGACTATAACGTTATATATCCTAACCTAAGGCAACCTAGCATCTCGGATGTAATATTTTTCAACGTTCGTGACGCGTCGGCCGCTACTTCTCGGTGGGAACATTATCTACTGCTATAACGCGATATGTCCTAACAAAAGGCAATTTAACATCGCGCACGTTATATTTTACAACATTCCTAGCGCGTCGGCGCCGACTTCCCAGTGGGTATATTATATACGTCTATAACGTTATATATCCTAACCTAAGGCAACCTAACATCTCGGACGTAATATTTTACAACATTCGTGTCGTGTCGGCCCCTACTTCTCGGTGGTATCATTATATACGTCTATCACTTTATATATCCTAACAAAAGGCAACCTAACATCTCGGATGTAATATTTTACCACATTCGTGGCGTTTCGGCTCCTCCTTCTGGGTGGGAACATTGCGTACGGCTATAACGTTATATATCCTAACCTAAGGCAACCTAACATCTCGGATGTAATAATTTACAACATTCGTGGTGTGTCGGCCCCTTCTTCTCGGTGGGAACTTTATATACGTCTAAAACGTTATATGTCCCAACCTAAGGCAACCTATCATCTCGGACGTAATATTTTACAAAATTCCTTGCGTGTCGGTGCCTACTTCTCCGTGGGAACATTATATACGTCTATAAAGTTATATGTCCTAACCTAAGGCAATCTAACATCTCGGGTGTAATATTTTACAACATTCCTTGCGTGTCGGCACCTACTTCTCGTTGGGTACATTGTGTACGATTATAACGCTATATGTCCTAACCTAAGGCAACCTAACATCTCGGATGTAATATTTTACAACATTCGTGACGTGTCGGCCCCTACTTCTCGGTGGGAACATTATGTACTGCTATAACGTTATATGTCACAACAAAAGGCAATCTAACATCTCGCACGTAATATTTTACGACATTCCTGGCGTTTCAGCCCCTACTTCTCGGTGGTAACGTTATAAACGTCTATAACGTTATGTGTCCTAACCTAAGGCAACTTAACATCTCGGACGTAATATTTTACAACATTACTTGCGTGTGGGTGCCTACTTCTCCGTGGAAACATTATATACGTCTATAACGTTATATATCCTAACCTAAGGCAACCTAACATCTCGGATGTAATATTTTACAACATTCGTGGCGTGTCGGCCCCTGCTTCTCGTTGGGAACACTATGTACGTCTATAATGTTATATATCCTAACATAAGGCATCCTAACATCTCGGATGTAATATTTTACAACGTTCGTGACGTGTCGGCCGCTACTTCTCGGTGGGAACATTATCTACTGCTATAACGTGATATGTCCTAACAAAAGGCATTTTAACATCTCGCACGTTATATTTTACAACATTCCTAGCGCGTCGGCACCGACTTCCCAGTGGGTATATTATATACGTCTATAACGTTATATATCCTAACCTAAGGAAACCTAACATCTCGGACGTAATATTTTACAACAATCGTGGCGTGTCGGTCCCTACTTCTCGCTAGGAACGTTATGTATGTCTATAACGTTATATGTCCTAACCTAAGGCAACCTATCATCTCGGATGTAATATTTTACAACATTCCTTGCGTCTCGGCGCCTACGTCTCCGTGGGAAAATTATATACTTCTATAACGTTATATATCCTAACCTAAGGCAAAATAACATCTCGGACGTGATTTTTTACAAACATCCTTGCGTGTCGGCGCATACTACTCCGTGGGAACATTATATAATTCTATAGCGTTATATATCCTAACATAAGGCATCCCAACAACTCGTATGTAATATTTGACAATATTCCTGGCGTTTCAGCCCCTACTTCTCGGTGGTAGCATTATAAACGTCTATAACGTTTTATGTCCTACCCTAAGGCAACCTAACATCTCGGACTTAATATTTTACAACATTCGTGTCGTGTCGGCCCCTACTTCTCGGTGGTATCATTATATACGTCTATCACTTTATATATCCTAACAAAAGGCAACCTAACATCTCGGATGTAATAATTTACAACATTCGTGGTGTGTCGGCCCCTTCTTCTCGGTGGGAACATTATATACGTCTAAAACGTTATATGTTCTAACCTAAGGCAACCTATCATCTCGGACGTAATATTTTGCAAAATTCCTTGCGTGTCGGTGCCTACTTCTCCGTGGGAACATTATATACGTCTATAACGTTATATATCCTAACCTAAGGCAACCTAACATCTCGGATGTAATATTTTACAACATTCGTGGCGTGTCGGCCCCTACTTCTCGGTGGGAACATTATGTACTGCTATAACGTTATATGTCCTAACATGAGGCAATCTAACATCTCGGATGTAATATTTTACAACATTCCTTGCGTGTCGGCACCTACTCCTCGGAGGGAACATTATGTACGACTATAACGTTATATATCCTAACCTAAGGCAACCTAGCATCTCGGATGTAATATTTTACAACGTTCGTGACGCGTCGGCCGCTACTTCTCGGTGGGAACATTATCTACTGCTATAACGCGATATGTCCTAACAAAAGGCAATTTAACATCTCGCACGTTATATTTTACAACATTCCTAGCGCGTCGGCGCCGACTTCCCAGTGGGTATATTATATACGTCTATAACGTTATATATCCTAACCTAAGGCAACCTAACATCTCGGACGTAATATTTTACAACATTCGTGTCGTGTCGGCCCCTACTTCTCGGTGGTATCATTATATACGTCTATCACTTTATATATCCTAACAAAAGGCAACCTAACATCTCGGATGTAATATTTTACAACATTCGTGGCGTGTCGGCTCCTCCTTCTGGGTGGGAACATTGCGTACGGCTATAACGTTATATATCCTAACCTAATGCAACCTAACATCTCGGATGTAATAATTTACAACATTCGTGGTGTGTCGGCCCCTTCTTCTCGGTGGGAACTTTATATACGTCTAAAACGTTATATGTCCCAACCTAAGGCAACCTATCATCTCGGACGTAATATTTTACAAAATTCCTTGCGTGTCGGTGCCTACTTCTCCGTGGGAACATTATATACGTCTATAAAGTTATATGTCCTAACCTAAGGCAATCTAACATCTCGGGTGTAATATTTTACAACATTCCTTGCGTGTCGGCACCTACTTCTCGTTGGGTACATTGTGTACGATTATAACGCTATATGTCCTAACCTAAGGCAACCTAACATCTCGGATGTAATATTTTACAACATTCGTGACGTGTCGGCCCCTGCTTCTCGGTGGGAACATTATGTACTGCTATAACGTTATATGTCACAACAAAAGGCAATCTAACATCTCGCACGTAATATATTACGACATTCCTGGCGTTTCAGCCCCTACTTCTCGGTGGTAACGTTATAAACGTCTATAACGTTATGTGTCCTAACCTAAGGCAACTTAACATCTCGGACGTAATATTTTACAACATTACTTGCGTGTGGGTGCCTACTTCTCCGTGGAAACATTATATACGTCTATAACGTTATATATCCTAACCTAAGGCAACCTAACATCTCGGATGTAATATTTTACAACATTCGTGGCGTGCCGGCCCCTGCTTCTCGTTGGGAACACTATGTACGTCTATAATGTTATATATCCTAACATAAGGCATCCTAACATCTCGGATGTAATATTTTACAACGTTCGTGACGTGTCGGCCGCTACTTCTCGGTGGGAACATTATCTACTGCTATAACGTGATATGTCCTAACAAAAGGCATTTTAACATCTCGCACGTTATATTTTACAACATTCCTAGCGCGTCGGCACCGACTTCCCAGTGGGTATATTATATACGTCTATAACGTTATATATCCTAACCTAAGGCAACCTAACATCTCGGACGTAATATTTTACAACAATCGTGGCGTGTCGGTCCCTACTTCTCGCTAGGAACGTTATGTATGTCTATAACGTTATATGTCCTAACCTAAGGCAACCTATCATCTCGGATGTAATATTTTACAACATTCCTTGCGTCTCGGCGCCTACGTCTCCGTGGGAAAATTATATACTTCTATAACGTTATATATCCTAACCTAAGGCAACATAACATCTCGGACGTGATTTTTTACAAACATCCTTGCGTGTCGGCGCATACTACTCCGTGGGAACATTATATAATTCTATAGCGTTATATATCCTAACATAAGGCATCCCAACAACTCGTATGTAATATTTGACAATATTCCTGGCGTTTCAGCCCCTACTTCTCGGTGGTAGCATTATAAACGTCTATAACGTTTTATGACCTACCCTAAGGCAACCTAACATCTCGGACTTAATATTTTACAACATTCGTGTCGTGTCGGCCCCTACATCTCGGTGGTATCATTATATACGTCTATCACTTTATATATCCTAACAAAAGGCAACCTAACATCTCGGATGTAATATTTTACAACATTCGTTGCTTGTCGGCCCCTACTTCTCGGTGGGAACTTTATATACGTCTAAAACGTTACATGTCCTATCCTAAGGCAACCTATCATCTCGGACGTAATATTTTACAAAATTCCTTGCGTGTCGGTGCCTACTTCTCCGTGGGAAAATTATATACGTCTATAAAGTTATATGTCCTAGCCTAAGGCAATCTAACATCTCGGGTGTAATATTTTACAACATTCCTTGCGTGTCGGCACCTAGTTCTCGTTGGGTACATTGTGTACGATTATAACGCTATATGTCCTAACCTAAGGCAACCTAACATCTCGGATGTAATATTTTATAACATTCGTGACGTGTCGGCCCCTACTTCTCGGTGGGAACATTATGTACTGCTATAACGTTATATGTCCTAACAAAAGGCAATCTAACATCTCGCACGTAATATATTACGATATTCCTAGCGCGTCGGCGCCGACTTCCCAGTGGGTAAATTATATACGTCTATAACGTTATATATCCTAACCTAAGGCAACCTAACATCTCGGACGTAATATTTTACAACATTCGTGGCGTGTCGGTCCCTACTTCTCGGTAGGAACGTTATGTATGTCTATAACGTTATATGTCCTAACCTAAGGCAATCTAACATCTCGGGTGTAATATTTTACAACATTCCTTGCGTGTCGGCACCTAGTTCTCGTTGGGTACATTGTGTACGATTATAACGCTATATGTCCTAACCTAAGGCAATCTAACATCTCGGGTGTAATATTTTAAAACATTCCTTGCGTGTCGGCACCTAGTTCTCGTTGGGTACATTGTGTACGATTATAACGCTATATGTCCTAACCTAAGGCAACCTAACATCTCGGATGTAATATTTTTACAACATTCGTGGCGTGTCGGCCCCTACTTCTCGGTGGGAACATTATGTACTGCTATAACGTTATATGTCCTAACAAAAGGCAATCTAACATCTCGCACGTAATATTTTACGACATTCCTAGCGCGTCGGCGCCGACTTCCCAGTGGGTACATTATATACGTCTATAACGTTATATATCCTAACCTAAGGCAACCTAACATCTCGGACGTAATATTTTACAACATTCGTGGCGTGTCGGCCCCTGCTTCTCGGTGGGAACACTATGTACGTCTATAACGTTATATGTCCTAACCTAAGGCAACCTAGCATCTCGGATGTAATATTTTACAACATTCGTGGCGTGTTGGCTCCTCCTTCTGGGTGGTAACAATATGTACGGCTATAATGTTATATATCCTAACCTAAGGCAACCTAACATCTCGGATGTAATAATTTACAACATTCGTGGCTTGTCGGCCCCTACTTCTCGGTGGGAACTTTATATACGTCTAAAACGTTATCCTAACCTAAGGCAACCTAACATCTCGGATGTAATATTTTACAACATTCGTGGCGTGTCGGCCCCTACTTCTCGGTGGGAACATTATGTACTGCTATAACGTTATATGTCCTAACATGAGGCAATCTAACATCTCGGATGTAATATTTTACAACATTCCTTGCGTGTCGGCACCCACTCCTCGGAGGGAACATCATGTACGACTATAACGTTATATATCCTAATCTAAGGCAAACTAACATCTCGGATGTAATATTTTACAACATTCGTTGCTTGTCGGCCCCTACTTCTCGGTGGGAACTTTATATACGTCTAAAACGTTATATGTCCTAACCTAAGGCAACCTATCATCTCGGACGTAATATTTTACAAAATTCCTTGCGTGTCGGTGCCTACTTCTCCGCGGGAACATTATATACGTCTATAACGTTATATATCCTAACCTAAGGCAACCTAACATCTCGGATGTAATATTTGAAAACATTCCTGGCGTTTCAGCCCCTACTTCTCGGTGGTAACGTTATAAACGTCTATAACGTTATGTGTCCTAACCTAAGGCAACTTAACATCTCGGACGTAATATTTTACAACATTACTTGCGTGTGGGTGCCTACTTCTCCGTGGAAACATTATAAACGTCTATAACGTTATATATCCTAACCTAAGGCAACCTAACATCTCGGATGTAATATTTTACAACATTCGTGGCGTGTCGGCCCCTGCTTCTCGTTGGGAACACTATGTACGTCTATAATGTTATATATCCTAACATAAGGCATCCTAACATCTCGGATGTAATATTTTACAACGTTCGTGACGTGTCGGCCGCTACTTCTCGGTGGGAACATTATCTACTGCTATAACGTGATATGTCCTAACAAAAGGCATTTTAACATCTCGCACGTTATATTTTACAACATTCCTAGCGCGTCGGCACCGACTTCCCAGTGGGTATATTATATACGTCTATAACGTTATATATCCTAACCTAAGGAAACCTAACATCTCGGACGTAATATTTTACAACAATCGTGGCGTGTCGGTCCCTACTTCTCGCTAGGAACGTTATGTATGTCTATAACGTTATATGTCCTAACCTAAGGCAACCTATCATCTCGGATGTAATATTTTACAACATTCCTTGCGTCTCGGCGCCTACGTCTCCGTGGGAAAATTATATACTTCTATAACGTTATATATCCTAACCTAAGGCAACATAACATCTCGGACGTGATTTTTTACAAACATCCTTGCGTGTCGGCGCATACTACTCCGTGGGAACATTATATAATTCTATAGCGTTATATATCCTAACATAAGGCATCCCAACAACTCGTATGTAATATTTGACAATATTCCTGGCGTTTCAGCCCCTACTTCTCGGTGGTAGCATTATAAACGTCTATAACGTTTTATGTCCTACCCTAAGGCAACCTAACATCTCGGACTTAATATTTTACAACATTCGTGTCGTGTCGGCCCCTACTTCTCGGTGGTATCATTATATACGTCTATCACTTTATATATCCTAACAAAAGGCAACCTAACATCTCGGATGTAATAATTTACAACATTCGTGGTGTGTCGGCCCCTTCTTCTCGGTGGGAACATTATATACGTCTAAAACGTTATATGTTCTAACCTAAGGCAACCTATCATCTCGGACGTAATATTTTGCAAAATTCCTTGCGTGTCGGTGCCTACTTCTCCGTGGGAACATTATATACGTCTATAACGTTATATATCCTAACCTAAGGCAACCTAACATCTCGGATGTAATATTTTACAACATTCGTGGCGTGTCGGCCCCTACTTCTCGGTGGGAACATTATGTACTGCTATAACGTTATATGTCCTAACATGAGGCAATCTAACATCTCGGATGTAATATTTTACAACATTCCTTGCGTGTCGGCACCTACTCCTCGGAGGGAACATTATGTACGACTATAACGTTATATATCCTAACCTAAGGCAACCTAGCATCTCGGATGTAATATTTTACAACGTTCGTGACGCGTCGGCCGCTACTTCTCGGTGGGAACATTATCTACTGCTATAACGCGATATGTCCTAACAAAAGGCAATTTAACATCTCGCACGTTATATTTTACAACATTCCTAGCGCGTCGGCGCCGACTTCCCAGTGGGTATATTATATACGTCTATAACGTTATATATCCTAACCTAAGGCAACCTAACATCTCGGACGTAATATTTTACAACATTCGTGTACTCTGAGATAGCGCGT